>VDFB02276458.1:0-57130 GCA_007258455.2 Sequoia sempervirens | reverse complement strand
ACAAATATCTTAAGTGAGCAAGCTTCCAACTAGGGCAATTAGTTTTGAAGTACAATGGCCATAACGAACTCAAGCCAGGCAATTTTAAAATCAGATGGTTGGGACCATTTCGGATCCACGAAATTGGAGCCAACAGAGCAGTTAAATTAGCAAGACCAGACGACACTGTGTTGAAGAATTCGGTGAACGGGTCGAAGTTGAAAATTTATAAAGAAAGGAAGGAACCTGTGCAAATAAATATGTTGGGATACACAACTAGAGAAGATTGGCTAATACAGAAGGATGAAGCAGATACGTGGCCGAAGAAGACTAGGCCCATTAGGCAGAGATCAAATTATTGAAGGCTGGCAGAGAAAAAAGTTGAAGGCATCACAGTTCCTCGGGTGCCCAAGCATCTAACAAATGCAGTGTTTGAAACACTTGCCTTGTGGCGATGGATTGGGGGACACTGGAGTTACCAAGCCCCCTATGAAGGCATAAGAAGGGAATACCTCGTTAAGGAACTAGATGTAGATGCTCAAAAAGAGAAAGAAGAGCAAGCGGCAAAGGAACAAAGGGAGCGCCAATCGAGTGACACTGACGAAGAGGACGATGAATGGAGCGATGAATAGTAGGACATGTATGCCGAAAAGATCAGCCCATGCCTGAAGACCATAATAATGACTGAAGACATGTTCGTGTCACACGTCGATGGATACATGGAAGACCTGTTGAAGCAAATGAGAATGGACAAAAGGAAAGTGCCGAAGGTGACAAGGGTCACAACGACGGATGGACTATGGAGAGTGATACCGAACCTTGTTGAGCCACCGATAGTGGAAGGAGATGTAATGTGGTATCGACAGTATGAAGGAAGATGTCAACAACAGCTTTAAAGGTATCAGTACTGCTCCTCTACTCGATAAATGGTTTGATGTAAAATATATGGGGACCTGTTGCGAAGAAGAATGCTACAAGAGGCCCCCATACACATGCAAATGGCACCATGCGCCAGAATTAAAGGTCAGAGAAGGCGGCAGAGCAAGAGGAACGAAGAGAAAAAATGAGAAAGACGAGAGAGAAGATGATAAAAGCCATAAAATATTAAAATCAGAGGAGAGAAGATAAGAAAAGTAAGAAAAATAAAAAAAGAAGAGAGAGGAGAGAGAAGATGAGAGAGAAATCAAGAAAAAGTGAAGAGAGAGGAAAGAGAAAAGAAAAATAGAAAAAATGCCAAGGGGGAATCAAAAAATTTAAAAAATGAGAGAGAATGAAAAATGAAGAAAATAAGTGATTAAAAAACGAAAAAGTATTAAAAAATGAAGTGGAAAATATTAAAGTGGGAAGTGAACATTAAAAAACTAAAAGAGACATGGAGAATTAAAGTGAGAAGAATTAAAATAAAAGGTAGCCAAGGCTTGGCCAAGAAGCAATCCGTACGACCATTCAAATAAGCGACCAAGAGAAGTAAAACTTGGCGAAAATTTAAAGTAAGAAACATTATTAAATTGAAAATTGTACAGCCACTGAGAGAAGGCAAGATATTGGCAAAAATCAAAACACGAAATTGCCAAGCTTATATATTGAGAAAAAAGGTCATACGACATAAGGGAGGCATTATTCGGCCGAGTTTGGCAAGAAGTTTGGTGAAGAATAGACAAATAGTGGAAACCCGCATTCGTCATTCAAGCAACCAAGGTAGCGTACGATCTGGAGGCATACACAAATACTCCGTATAGAATTGGGCCCTCGTATGGAAAGGGAAGAACGACCAAAGCAGCGAACAAAGACAAACCATATGGCATCATTTGTACAAGCATCAAGTAGGATATCTAGGTATCGTACGACCTTCTCAGTATGGACGAAAAGTTTTAAGACAATCCAGAATAGTATGGCAAACTAGTAGCAAGGGGAGTGTATGTAGAAACCCCTGTTTCCCCCTGACACTGATCTGACTGTAGTTTTGAGTTTTTCTGACGTTTTTAGGTTTTTGCAATTTTTTTGTGTTTTTGATGCAATAATGAAGAGGTACGATTTTGATAATAAATGGAAATAAATTCAATAAAAATCAAATAGCTATGGAAATGAAAGAATATAGGCGCCAGTATCTTTATTCAAGCTTTTCAACTGATTTCAATGATACCCAGATACATATGATGAAATAAATAATGAAATTACAATTTTTAAGGAACCTGGTATTGCTGCTGCTGAAGTACAGAATTGTACGGCTGCTTCAATTAATGCACTCCTCCCTTAGAACGTGACTTCCAACTATCTTCCAGATGATAGGCGCCTCCACTGAAGTTAGTATTAAGATGATCTCAAAGGCGTTTCAACCAAGTCAAGGAACACGTTTTTATTGCTGGTACGGCCTGTCAGGAAAAGTACGGCTTGCTGCTGTATTTAATGCAAACTGTACGGCTTCACAAAAATCAATATTTAATCCTCTGTATTGATGTGCCCAAGCTAATAGATGATCTCTGAATGCAATCAACTGAAAACTCTCTGACAAATAACAATCTCTGAAAGCTCTGTAGTTTTCTCTGAATAAGAAAACCTCTGTAGGCAATAAATCAAGTGGTATTGCACACTCTCTGAATTGCTTTCCGCTGGAGATGGCTCGTTCTCCAAGGAATCGAACGTGAAACCCTAAGTCTCAGGCTCAGATCAATTTGATCAATTTCTCAAACTCGATAATCACATAATGGCTCACTTTCCAAGGCAAAACCTCAAATAAGCTGAAAAGTGCGATTCCCTTGAAAATAGGGTTTTAATTAATATTTGACTTTTAATTTTCTTATTTCTCCATAGTTCTCCGTCAAATATTTAAATCATAATTTAAATGTTAAACTGGCCCCCTCATGATGGCGCACCCCTCAAGGCAGTCACTTAAGTTATAATTTAAAATTACGACTTTATATTATAAACATTAATTAATTAATATTTAATCAATACGATCAAATATTAATATCTTCCTCGTTTCTAACTCAATGACTGATCCGTCTGATGCTGACGAACTCTGAAGTGATTCCTGATGCCGCCACAGCCATACTGCTAAAAATAGCGGTGGTCCCACACTGCCTGCCAGGAACTGCTAAAAATAGCAATTCTGCAAAACGTCTCCGATCGAGCCAGAACGAAAGACAACTGATCAAACTTAGCTGACTGAAGCTGAGCCAAGCTCCGAAGTGACCCTCTATCCAGTCTATCGGCCTACGAGGGTCATGTGATAGGCCAATCCTGTCCTCTGAGAGATGTCACTGAGAAGGGGACATGACAGTGTACGATATCCATAGAGATTATCAACTGTACGACATCCACAAGAGAAGGGTTCTCTAAGTGTATGACAATTGGCATTGTGGTTGCACAACATACGACAACCAAAGAGGAAGCATCTCATTGCGAAGGTATTCCAAGCAAGGAAATTGGCAATTTTAGAACCGTATGGCCTAAGAACAAATACGGTCAGTTGTAGTAGCTATTTTTGGCCAAGAATTAATTGCCAAGCGGAAAAGGACACAGTTGAATTGCATCTCTAGAAAGATACCGAAATGGACAAAGGAAAGAAAGGAATAGAATACAAACTGAAGGTGGCATTGGCAACAAAGAAGAAGAAAATGAGTGCAGACACAGACACCATGACCTGGGAAAGCTTGACTGGGAACGAGTGCAAGCAATGGTGGAAGGCTTGAAAATTGCACTAAGGCATGCTCATTGGACAAAGCAATACTCTTACCATTTTTCAACACTCGGGAGTTTGAGCCTGGGTTGAAGGCACATTCACACAAGTCTATTGTGGATTATAGGGGTTGCGTGGTGACAGTCTCATTTCAGGCCCGGGACTTTGAACGAGTGTTCGACATCCCAGCAACAGGAGTCGGGGTAAACAAACTAGGAAAAATGACTTAGCAGCACAAAGACAACCGCATCAAGAAAGTATGTCGAACTGATTTGACAGCCTAGGAGAAGGAGAGCATATGGAATACAGGCAATAAAGGGTTGCGCAATCACTACCTGGCAACCCCAGAATGGAAATGCTTGCTAGATTTGATGAAGTGTAGATTGATAGGGGCAAGCCAGGCGTCTGACATCGCCATTTGGATGGTAGACTACATGATTGGCTTGAGCGTGGGAAAAGTGTAAATTGGGGATGGTTACTTTAAGAGCGGGTGAGAGATTTTTTGTCACAGAGGCACAAGGAGTTTTACGTGATGCAACACACAATCAACTTGTTCCTCGATGCCGTCCACACGCAAGTTCCAGAGGGCAGATGGGGCCGACTGTAGCCACTCACTTACTTGGATCTAGGGTTGCCGGTGGCCTTTTATTGGACAGAGTTAGAATTGAAACAAGTTGGCGAAAATTCCTTGCAGGCGGGGAAGAAAAGGAAACGCAGGGAGGTGTTGGTGGAAAAGGAAGCATTGGTAGAGGAAGCAGCAACAAAAAGTGGTGAAGAGGAGGAAGAGGAACCATATGAATTGGCCTCTTCAACGTCGGCCGACAATCCGCCAACGAACGAAGTGTCCTTGGTCATAGGTGCTCAGATGACACCGAGGATGGAGGTAGAGGAAACAACTGTAATACCATCCCTCCAGTCAACGAGCTTCACCCTGCCAACACTGCCAGTTCGTATTGGGAGGCCACTGCCGGCCGTAATGCTTACCCTTCTAGCATCACCCATTGGTGTCAGGCGGGCATTGAGAGTAGCAGCCTTTGTGCCAGGCACATCACTTGGTTGGGCATCGCTCGCACGAGACTCGACACTGCTAGTTGTCTTACCACCAGGGTTGCAGCCACATTGCCAAGTTTGGTGATTTCAGGAGAGGCACTGCCAAGTTTGGCGATTTCAAGAGAGGCACTGCTAGGTTTGGCAATTTCAGGAGAGGCACTGCCAGGTTTGATGATTTTAGGAGAGGCACTGCTAGGTTTGGCGGTTTTGAGAGAGGCATTGCCAGGTTCGACAATAGGAGATGGACTGCTAGGTTCCGCGATTTTAGGAGAGGCATCGCCAGGTTTGGCGATTTCATGAGAAGCATTGCCAAGTTAGACAATAGGAGATGGATTGCCAGGTTTCAGCAACTTCAGGGGTTACACAGCCAGGTTTGGCAGTCTTCGGGGATACACCGCCAGGAACCTCAACCCTTGCTGCATCGCTAGACATACCAGTGACAGCGACTTGGGGAACGATCACAACACAAGAGCAGGTTCCCCTTGTTACACCGCCAGGAGCATCGGGAGTGGCATAGATAGATGATTGGCTGGGGTCGGTAGGTTTCACGCTGGAGGTGGTAGAGCCTCTGGTATAGAGCCCTTCAAAGGGTTTGGTTGAGGGCACAAGTGAGGGAGGCCCACTCCTCCAGACTCAGCAGAGTGATACTGTCAGGTTGGCAGAAGAGGTGCACCAGCAACTGCCAGTGGCAACAGGCGAGATGGAGATGGCAGGAGAGATGGAGATAGTAGTAGTGGTATAGGAGCATGATGGGCATGAATTGAGAGAGACCCTTGTGGTGGACGAGGGGTCACCATCAGCATTTGGCGGTAAAGAGGATGACTCCACTGGTTTTGGCAGATTGGTCGTAGAGATATCATAGCCGGATCCATCAGATCCTTTGGGGATTGTGCAGCGATATGTAGAAGAGCTCCAACGCATGGGACAGGTGATGATGCAGGTGGGACACATTTGTAAAGAGCTCAAGGTCGGTCGTTCCCCACTTGTGGCCTAGGAGGTACAGCGGATCCGTGGATTTGTGCAGATGGGGTGTGAGACGGAGTTTGCCTGTATCTTCACCAGTTGGAGATGGCCAACAAGCGAGACCCTAGCGATGCATAGAGCATGGTGTGGTACACCACCACAGATGGTAGGAAGGGATGGTCGGGTTTTGGAGAATCTCTATCATATCGAATTAGCCTTCCGTGATGTCTTCTATGCCGTGAAGTGCCAAATACTATCCACTGAGTTAGCATTGGCAGGGAAGGTAGAGGCATACAGACTGTTGCAAAAGAGAAAAGATGAGTCCGCAGAAGCTATGAAGAACCTTCAGCAACAATTGAGGGAGCAGACTCGGCTAGCCAGTGTTGGAGTGGCCTTGGAGGCCAAGGTGACCACTTTGGAGGAAGAGGCAAGACAAAGGGAGCAGGCGTGGGAACGAGTAAAGGAGTTGGAAGAGTAGTTGGCGACAAGGAGCAAGGAGGTGGACAAGGCCAAAAGCTAGTTGATGGAGGCGGCTCGCACGGTTAAAGCTGCCAAGGAGAGGGAGATACTCGCCGACTGCTAGCTTTGAGTGCGCACAGAGGAAGTGAGGCGATTGAGGGACCAACGCTCTTCGATGACTACCCTGACATCATTAGTGCATCCAGGGACGTCCTCGCTTCCCCCTTCCTCTCATTAGCATTATGTGCAATATCATTACCTTTATGGTTTGTCATGTCGTTTGGAAGATGACTTCTTTTGTTGGGGGGATGATGTAAGCCGTCATTGTCTTTAGTTGTAGTCGGCCGTAGTCGGGCATAACATAGTCGGCCAGTTACTTATGTTTAATAAAACCATAGTTGTAGTGTGAATAATTTATGTAATAAATGTCATGTGTAATATGGTAATTAAGTCCCGATTAGTGGTTGAAGGGTTGTTATGAAATGTCACAATGGTTGGTTGGTCAACTACTGCCAAGTGTTATATGTACTTAGTCATTGTAGTTAGGAATATGTTATTGATGGTATTGTTGACATCCATATGATTGTACATATTGATACTTACTGTTGGAAATGAATAGAAACATTCCTTATTTCAAGCATCTTATGTTCTCAAATATGTTGTACTTTTCTATGTTCTGTATATAATTTAGTTTACTTACGTAGTATGTGAAACACACCCAGTGAAGTAAACAAACAACACCTCTTCAAAGTAAAAACTTACAAAGAAATATCTGTAGAATTGGTTGGATATAGACAAAAGCTTGCTAATAATCTCAAGTTCCTAAGCACATTTGTTTTGCAGATCCCTTGTGAATATCAACATGATGGCACTTACTTTGATCTCGGTGAAGTGCAAATAGAGTTTCAGAACCTTGTCCGTGGCAGTTTTAATGGTGATCCTGTTGCCTGCAAGATGAATCATGTTGCCGCAATGTCAGCAAAATTTGATGAAGTAGCTGAAAAGAGAAAAGAATTTCTAAGTCTGATCGTAGATGGTGAGAAGATGCTAGAAAAACAGTATGTTGTTCTAGATAGTATCAGTTTCCCTAAGCAGTTAATAGCTTTTTGGAAGATATGATTTCCCAAGTTATCAATGAGTGAACTACCAGTTGGAGCATGCAAAGATTTCTAGGAATAGAACTCAAGTAAAGGCAATAGTTAACTTGATGCCTTTTCCAAGTTAAACTGGCTATTCTCATTCATGCATATCTATTCTTTGGAAATATCCTAAGTAGCCAGTTCGGGTTCGGGTTTCGCGGGTTCGGTTCTGCAGTTCGGCAAAATTTTTTGTGGGGTGGGTTCGGTTCGTCTTGGGTTCAGTAAATTACAAAAACATGTAAATATATATATATATATATATATATATATATATGAATTAGAATTAGGATTAGAATATCATATATAATATCATATAATATATAAACAACAAAACCACCATAAACTTGAATGTCATTTAAAACATGCATGATAAATATTCATTGTTCAAACTTCAAGTTCAATATTACAACACTTTTAAAGTTTTACTTTTAATCATCATATGGATTCTCTAAATCATCCATATCAATGTCAACATTGACATTAGATGAAGTAGGAAGACTAGATGAATCACAAGTAGTGCCAATGGCACCATCACTAGCACTACTATTGTGCCCATGCTCTTGTTGGATATTCGACTCCTCATATGCAATATGTTGGGAACTGCAAGCATCCAAGTTCAGTATCCTTTGGCACTATATCCCACAACTTCGTCTCCCCTTCCTTGTAGTTAGGTTGTTTGTGTGAAAGGAGACACAAGTTGGAATGCACATATACTAAGTTCTCCGCTTTTTTTGACAGCAATTTATTGCGCTTTACTGAGTGGATGAAAGAATATGTGCTCCAATTCCTCTCAGATGCGGATGAACTAGCAACCTATGAAGACAAAGTAAACAATTTAAAAATTATAAATGAAATTATGAAACTTTTAAAACTAAAATATGAAAATTTATTAAACTTACTTGTGATAAAATTTTGATTGCAAGGGGCTGCAAATTTTGGAAGTATTGTCCATGGAAGTACCACCAAGAATGAGCATCCTTTAAGAACCTATCACGGGAGGCATCAACATCTAGATGATTTGAGTGCACAAAATCAGTGAACTCATCCGTGACTACACTTCGCAAATCTCGATCAGGGAAGAGTCTCACAAATGCTGCCTTGTACCCTTCAGCCACTTCTAAATCTCTATATGGAGGAAGCCTTCCTGGTTGTGAAAGAAGTTGAGAGCTGTAGTATTTTGGAGTCAATGCAAAGGCAAGAAGGTGTAATGGAGTTGTCATTTTGTTCCATCTTTCTTCAACAATTGTTTGCACTTGTTTGAAGAAAGTCTCTTCAGGGTCTTGCTCTCTTGCATTTATGGTGCACTTGATCTTCTCAAGCATTGAGTCTATACCATCATATATCTGTCCAATGCATGGCTTGTCCATGTTAGTATAGCGAATCATACTCAAAATGGGCTCGGTGAAGCTAAGGAGATACTCCACACGATCCCACCATGAGTCATCTAATATCATGCTCTTAATTCTTGTTGCTCTTTCAGTGCTGCTTTGCCTCCATATAGACCAATTGGTGCTAATCACCATGCTAGAAAGTGCCTGCCTAACTTTCACAAGTCGTCTCAAGACGATTGTATTAGAGGCAAAGCGGGTTTCTGCAACCTATTGCAAATTAAAAAAAATAATTAAAATTTAAAAATAAACTTTAAAGAAGAATTTAAATTAGAATGCACAATCAAATTATGAAAATCAGAAAATGACAAATGTAAATATTACTTCTCTTACCTTCAATAGCTCCAATTTTGAAAATGTTCTAAAGATCCCTTGAGACAAGTGGTGGTTGGTGACGAACATCTGAATGTCCTCAGCCTCAGTATACAATTGTTTGATCCATTCAATTTTATTCCCAATCTTTTGCAGCATAAGATTGAGTGAATGGACCGCACAAGGTGTCCAAAAGATATGTGAATATCTTTCCTCAACCAACAACCCTGCAGCTCTACAATTCTTCGCGTTGTCCGTTACAACTTGAACAACGTTGCGGGCTCCCACTTGCTCAATGGCTGCAATAAGAATATTAGCAATAAATTGCCCATCTTTTACTTGCCCCTCACAATCCACGGCTTTCAAAAACATTGCCCCTTTAGGGGACACCGCTATGACATTGATCAAAGGCCGATTTTTTGAGTCCTTCCAACCATCTGAAACAATGGACACACCTGTCTCAACCCATGAATCTCTTATAGGCTTCAATGCATCTTCAACCAACTCAACCTCCTTTTCCAATAAAGTGCTACGCACCTTCTCATAACCCGGGCCCTTGTACCCTTTTGGAGCTTCATTAACCGCTCTCAACATCTCTTTCCAATATGGAGAACGAACAACATTAAAAGATAATCCATTGGCATATATGCATCTTGCTACACATTGGTCGGCAAGGGCTCTACTCTCATTTTGAAATGCAACTTCCAAAGGTCCCTTTGCTCTCTTGTTTGCAAAAGGTTGTGCACTTTGAGCTTGAAGATTCGGAATGGCCATAAATGGGTGGTCTTCTACCACAATATTGGGATTGGGATTAGATGGGGGCTGCATTCCCTTTGATTTTTTTTTTAACAAAGGGTGATTTCCTTTTTGGGCTTCCCGTTGATCTGCTGCTTCTTGCTCCATAATGTATTTTGCAACTGTCTCAGGTGGAATAGGGGCATCTTTCTTTCCAGGGCAAGGTGAGATGCCTTTTCCACTTATGCCACACAAATGTGCTTTCACCCTATGGTATGAACTAGAATATGTAACTTCACACCCATTGCATTTCCAAACATAACCACCACCACCTAGAATCTGTTTTATCATTTCAACATACTGCCATAGAGGAGAATTTGCACTTGTTTTGAACTTTGGGTTTGGTTTAGCTACGGAGCCGGAGGTAGAACCCATTGACATTGTGATTCCTATGGCAATTTGTTTTGCAAACAACACATTCAAAATTTGAATGAAAACAAAATATAATTATTTTTTAAAAATTAAAACCTAGCTCTTTTGAATCTTGCACAATGTATACATTCATAGAACAGAAAAAAAAAGAAGAAAAACAAAGTTTCTGTTTGTAAAACAAAAAAAAGAATGAAAAAACTCAGAAAAATGAGAAAAACTTACCTCTTTGCAAAAATATTCTTCAACAATCTTTGTGGCAGCCAATGAACACTTGCAAATCTATAGGAATGGCAATGCAATCGTTTGTAGAAGCTTCAACAATCAATATTCAACTCCTTTTGTCAATCCAACAAGTTAAAATAAGAACTCAGCCTCTTGGAATGAAAATGCTTGTTTGCAAAACAAATGAATGAAAATGAGGTAGTTTAGGTGTTTAATTTGTTTTAGAGGTCACTTTTAGGGTTCCCATGGGCGTGGGTCAAAGTCAAACTGAAGGAAATATTAAAAAAATACCAAAAAAAACGCTTTTTGGTCGCCCAGACGCGTGGGTTCTCCTTGGGTTCACCCTAGTTCTGCTGGGGTTCGCCCAGGTTCTTCACCGGCGAACCAAGCCTCAAATACAAGGACCCTGGTTGAACCCACAGAGGGACCGGACCGGGACCCGAACTTAGTGCGAACCCGGACCGGGACTGAGCCCAGAACCAAGCGAACCAGCTCTATAGAAAATATCAAATGTATAGTTGGAGCTTTTTTAGTTAACTGATGTTAGCAGTTAGTTATTTGTTAAGTTATCTTTTCTTTAGTCTTAGAAATAAAGCTTGCATGTTGGCAAGACTAGTTGTTAAAAACAAGGAGATTTTAGGGTTCCCTACTCCTTGTTTGTGTATAAATAAGGGCAGCCTTGCCCATTTATTTTTAACTGTTGTTGTGATAACAAAATTGCTGAGCCTATTTTGCTTGCAACTTTGTTATTCAGTGTTTGTTCACTTTTGTTTCAAGTGTAATTTGGTTTGATCGCATATTGCAAGTCTACTTTGCTATAATCTACTATCCTGGAAGTGTATTTGCTGTTATAATTTGAGAAAGGAAATCTTATGCCTACTTTGCTCCGATCTACCTTCTCAATACATTTAGTACTTTGTCTTATTTTTGCTTGCATATTCTTTATTTCAGGTTACATCTTATAAGTACAATGAGTCTTTAGGTGTGTTCTGGAAGCAAGTTTATTTAATCTTTTGTGTCAAATCAATCATTCCTTGTTTACTTCTAATTCTCAAGCTTTGAATTTAGTTGAGTTATTAGAAGCGTTATTAGAATAGGCTTAGTTGTATTTTGAAGTTACGAAACCAGAGAAAACCTCATCTGCAACGCAAAGTGTTTTATAACCTTGTGCTCTGTTGGTGTAACAACTAGCACCTCTGGAGTAAGAGTTGGTACGGACAGCTATGCACACTACGCAATGAGTGCTCTTCAAATTAGGAGGGGAAGCTCCCTCGTTGTGCTTTGACAAAAATACCTGCAAAGGGAAATAAACTAAACTAATTCCTGTCTTTTTGTTTCAGCTGTAGAGTTACAAGGCTTTCTCGAAAACTATATACGTTGCAGCTGAGAATTTTCTCTGGTTTCGCAGATTCACTAACTCCAACTAAACTTAACTTAAATTCTATCCAGTTCCCTCAAGAAAACAGAGCACGAGAAAACGGAGCAAGGTTATGACTATCAGATGATAAACAGATTCAGATTCTCTACTTGAAGGCAAGGTGGCGCAACTATTATCTCAATCTGAACAAGTTTATTAGGCACAAAACAGATTTAAGAATTTACCATGATAATCTCATGAAACCCTATGTGGCATAACACTTGATCATAATAGTAAAGACTCACAAAACAGATTTATCATCGCAATCTCGTGAAACCCTATGTGGCATAACACTTGATCATAACGGTAAAAGTTAAAAAAAAAAACAGATTTATCATCACAATTGCATGAAACCCTATGTGGCATAACAATTAACTGTAATGGTAAAGATGCACAAAACAGATTTATCTAAACTATGGAAAGAGTTCACTATCACAATCGCATGAAACCCTATGTGGCATAACAATCAACTGTAATAGCAAAGATGCATGAACAAATACCAAAAGAGCAATATTGAGGGCAAGGTAGGCGCAGCATATATTTCTCTCTCAAGCAAAAGTTATTTACAAATGAGCAAAAGCTCTTATTTATATACATCAAGGTGTAGGGAACCCTAAAATCACCTTGTGTTAACTACAGTTCGCAAATGCATGCAAGATTAATTATTAAACCCTAATGAAGTAAACTATATAGTTAACTGGAAAGCTACCATCGCTAACGGTACAAATAACCTAATGGACCATGTGCAAGCATGCACGTCCTTATTTAAAGCAAAGTTAACTGGACACTACCTTCAGTTAACTGGAAACCCTAACCCTAACTCCTGTGTTGATAATTCCAAGGACGAGATAAGCATGTGTTAAGTCAGCAAGTAAACTCAAGACTGAAAGTCGAGTTAACTGTTGCTCATGACTCAATCCTCGAAATTAACTGCAGGTTCCAACTGGCAGATCACTCCATGTCAACTCGGTCTAACACTTCGACCAAGAACTCATCAATCTCTTTGTCATCTGGCACTTTGACGCTGTCCAAAAATAACAGTCTGTTTCTTTAGTTCTCTGCCACTTTCTGTAATTGTGTGCATACCATTTTTACAATCTTCAGTCGCCTTTCTGAAACTGGCTGCAATCACTGAAATATTCTCTAATTTAGGCGCCATAGGTTCACCTTCAAGGCTGTCATGAATCAACTTCTCGAACTCTGCTTGTACTTTGTCCAACTCAACATACATGCCATCTTCAAGAAGATAATGACACGGAATCTGAACAACGAAACCGCTGACAAGTGCAAGTACTCCAACCACATCATCCTTGAGTGAAAACAACTTGGTAGAAATCTTCTCACATATTTCCGTCCTGAGAAGATGCTGCTCTCTCCAAGTAAAAACTTTTTCTTGATCCTCAACCAACTCCAAAGCATCATATGCAACTGACAACTGAGATACTAGAACACGATCCTTCGCCAAACTCTCTGCAACTGCAATCTCAAGTGACTGAACACCCTGACGAAGCTTATGTGCATCACTTCTCAACTGATACATATCTGCAAGAAGACACCGACCAGCAGCAACTAAACTATCAATCCAGTTGTCCAAAAGTCTGCCATGACTGACTAACTGATCCAGTTTTCGTTGTTCTGCAGGTGTACTCTGAGGAAGAACAGGTGCTCTATTCGGATTTCCATGAACAAGATCAGAAATGTACTGACGAAGTTGACTATTTTCAGCCTTGAGTAAGGCCTTATCTTCTCCATCCTTCGTGATGCGCTCTTCAAGATTATTAGTGACGATCTTAAGAAGAGTTACATCTGTCTCTCTAGTGGTCCTGCCAAGATTTGCCTTAGTGAATGTAAAGTCACCAACTTCGACTTCATCTAAGCTCTTACCCTCTGGAGGAACAGCAACTTCGATAACAATCTCTGATTCTGGAGTTTTCTCGATATGCACTTGTTTCTTTATCTTCTTGTTCGATCTTCTCTGATAGGGTTCACCGAATTCAGATAAATCAAGGTTGTATGAAGGTTCACGCCTCTGTCTTCCCAAAGACTTTTGAGCCAACAAGATTGAACAATATTTTCAATTCGAGGAGAGACTGTCCTAGATGTATCAACCTGTGGTGGTTCAGTTGTCTCTGATCCTGCTTGAATTGGTGTCTCAGGCTCAGAATCTATGTCAATAGGTTGTATGTGGGGCGAACTAGGAGGTTCAACATGAGGCTCAGCCTGAATAACTGTCTCTACTGGAACCTCAAGAACATTCTCAACTTGTTTCTGCTTCCTCTTACCAGTAGCTCTTTTCCCCGTGTTTCCACTGAGTCTAACCCCTTCAGGAGGTATTATAATGGCCTTGACTCTAGGTCTTGCCCTAGAAGTAGAAGGCAACAAAGAGAAATCCTTTGGCGGCTCTGCTACAGGAACTGACTTTCGCGTCCGTTTGCTCTCCAAGAACAACTTACTAGTCTTGATAACTGATCTGGAAACCTCCTCGATAGAAGTATTCTCCTTAGCATACCAATCAGGTGAGCGAAGTGGCTGCCGAGCAACTTGATCTTTGACATATGAATTGAGAAGAACTTCTCCATCATCATCTGATAGACCATCAACATCTTCTCGATAGGTAATCGAGAGCTGACCGATAGTGAGTCCACAATAGTGACGGCGACGAACCTCGAATTCATCTTCACAATTAGCCCAAATCTTCAAGTGCGGCGATGTGCAATCCTCGCTCTAACCGACATAATGACCGAGAGGATCATAGGAACGCTTCAAGATAAGTCTTGAGTTTGAACCTTTCTATCTCGGTAGACATAAACCTGGCATCTGTTCGCCGCATTGCATGTGAAAATTCCCAATGTGAATGGAAAATTAGCCGCAGTCTTATGACGACTACGAAGAAAGAAATGGACATGCTGCATCTGTCTGAGGAACTCCATAAAGATAATCTTGTCTGATGGATACCTTGGCAACATCAGGGGCTCTCCAACATATCCATAAACTTGGATGTATGTGAAAGTAGGGAACTGGATAAACCAATCCGCCCAAGTCTCCATCGCTGATTTGGCCTCGGCAGAAATACGAATGTGCATCTCGTTGTCAAGATCTCTCACGGTTCTCATGGAAAAGTGATCATTCACTGCTCGGAAGTCCTGCTTAGATTGAGAGAACTCCAACTGAGGATAATACTCATGAACACGTTGAACACCGAGAGTGCCATTAGTTTTTAGAAGCCTGTAGCTACCTTGAAATGCAACCAAGTAAACCAAGTAGGATATCATATGAAACTCGTGATACTTGAGAAAGTTAGTAATTTGCTGATGTAAGCAATCACTAATCAACATAGCCCAGTCAAAACGCTCTGTACCATCAAGAATTCTGGTAATCAGGTAAAACATCCATGAACGGAAAGTGCTAGCATCTGGTTGATCGGTAACTCGGTTGAGTAAAGTTATCAAAACAGCAACTTCGTCTTTAAATTCACCACGACCAACCTTCTTAGGCATGTTAGTCTTTTGAACTTTTAGCCACTTCTGAGCCACCTTCCTCTGTGAACGTTGTTGATCAGCATCCCATATCTTCTGACAAGCTTTAAGAACCACAGTAAAGTTATCTGAGCGAGGAGAAATAGCAAAACATTTCTCTATGTCCTTTGGTTTGATACTGAAAACAACTCTCCCGTCAACTAATCTGATTTGACGTGAAGATGAGTCATAATGCTTGATGCAAGCAAGAACAAACTCAAGATCGAAAGTAGTAATAGGAATGGATGCTGCTGCCAGCAACCCAGAACGCTCAAGATTCCTCAATGAATTGCTGCTAACACCTTCCAGACTGCTTAGATTGACCACTGGATAAACATGATTCAAGTCTGTATCTGAAGTCTTGATGAAATTATGAGCAAGAGCCGATTTCACCTTGTAATCAATAAGATTGAACTGCATTTTGAAAATGAGGACTTTTGACTTTAAAGTCGAATATACTTGAAGAACTTTCTGAAAACCTCTGGACAAGGCTAAAAATAGCTTTTGACGAAAGAAATTTTCGAAGTTTTTCTGGAACATGGGTTTTGTGCACAACTGAATTATGAACAAACCCAGATGACTGAATTCTCGAAAAAATGTGTTTCAAGCCCACATGCAAAGAAATTTTCAGAAAAAAGCACAGAGCTTCAGAATGAAGACTACGGGGCGATTTCCTCGAAAAAATCTAAGACGTGGGTTTGGCTGCAAATGCTGAAATATGCGAATCCAGATGATCAGATTTTGAATATGTGTTGAATTTCTTTGACATGCGAAGAAAGTACCTAAGGTGAGAAATAGAAGAAATAAGACAGAAGATAGAAAGTTTCGCTTGTCTGCTTCTGAAAAATCAGCCAACTTCTTCTCTGAAACTTGATAAAACCTGCATGCAAAGTGAAAATAAAGTCTAGAATCACCTTCCTCTGAACAATCTGAACTCGTTGCTATGAAGAACGTTGAATTCGGACACCTGTAGCACCTTTAGCTTGCTGATCGCTCAAGAAGAATAAGAACTTCGAAGCTAAAGATGATGAAATAATGGACGCCATTACTGAAATATATAGATTTTCATCTTTGAAATTCGCACAAGGCAAGGAATCCATGAAAAGTGCGCTTGGCTTCTGATTGGACCTCATTTCAGTTAACTGAAACTCAAATAAGCTAAATAAATCGCCATGCATTAGGGTTTCCCTTTTCAGTCTTCAGTTGACAGCTTCATGCAACTTTGACTTCAATTTAGTAATCCATATTAGGTTCGCCATCTTCACACTTGCTTTAGATTCACAAATTTGAACTAAGGCGTCCCTTTTGATAAGTGAAGTTAACATTAAGGAATTCGCCATATTTCATGCAATGAATATTCTAAAAATAGCGACCCTTTCATGACTTCAGTTGGCCTTCAAGAAGTGAATGCGCCAACTTCACATGCTAAAAATAACAACCCTTTTGGAACTTAAGTTACCACTCTTTGCAAAATGCGTAGCTTCACAAAATCATGCTTCATCAATAAAATCCTAAATATGGCGACCCTTTTGATAAGTGAAGTTAACATTCAAATGCGCCATACTTCACTAATTTATGCTTCACCATTCATGCCGTCCCTTCTAGAACTTCAGTTGACACTCAATGAAGCGCCATCTTCACAAAATCCTCACAATTGCAACCAAATTCGCCATGCATGTGGACTCCAGTTGACATTCACTGATAATCTTCAGTTAAGTGAACATGCAATCAAGTTAACTCAACATGCAAAGCAGTTAACTAAACAAGCAAACTAGTTAACTCGACATGCGAACTAAAAGATCACTCAACATGCCAATATATGAACTGAAGATGACAACCCAGAAAACGTTTAGTCTAACTGCAGTTAGAACTCTAGTTAAAGCGTCCATTCAACTCTCTTTCGAAAATGCAACTTTGAACTCTTAAGGCGAATTCCAGACTTAGCCAAATTTCATGAAAATTTAAGCTAAAACCTCTGCTGGGACCTCTGTTCATCCTCTGACACTGGTTGACTGACTTCTCCGATTGACTAGCTGACAGGTGCATTGCAGAGCTAAGTAAGAACTGATCAAAAGATATCTTGAGACTGGAAACCATAAAACTGACATTTGAAGGCCCAAAAATCCAAGCGCCTTTTTCAAAAGCTGCGCTTTTCCTCAGACTTGGTCAAATTTTGACATCTGCATCTCGAACGAAGGGAAAAATAAATCCTTCATAACTTCTGATTTAGCAACTTTCAGGACTGGATCACAGGTTCACTGCGGAGCTGACCTCATTCTATATGACAGCTGCAAAGGCACATTTCCCCAGAAAACATCATCTGAGGGGTGAAAATCAAGGGCGCCTTTTTGAAAAGTTGCTCTTTTCATTCCAGACTTAGCCATTTCTGGAAATGACTAAAATAACAGAAAAACCTTGACTACAAACCGCTGAGACATCCTCTGATCCGGTGAAAACAGGCAACGAAAAGCTGAGCGTAACACAGACACATTGAATATCTGAGATCATCAAAAAGAAGCCATTAAAGACTTGAAAAGCTCAGGCGCCTTTCTGAAAATGTGCTCTTTTGCTTATTTCTTTGATATTTTGACCAAGATTTGACCCTATGTTCGACCTCAGGTTCAAGCACTTCAGCAACTCAGATTCACCCACTGACGGATGCGTCGCGAAGCTCGAACAAAAATGAGATAAACATCTTGGGTGGCATTTAGCCAAAAACCTACATTTGGCACCTCAAAAAGATGGGCGCCTTTTCCAAAAGCTGCGCTTTTCTCCAGTGTTAGCCAATTCTCGCTTTCGCCTTGTTTTGCGCTATATCTTCCATAACTTGCCCGAAACAGGTCCGTTTGACAAGCTTGATAGCTCACTGCGAAGCTAACGTGATGCCAGACAAATGTCTGCTGGAAGTGACAAATCCTAAAAACAGGATTTGGACCCCTAAAAGATAGGGCGCCCATTTGAGAATGTGCTCCCTTCTCCAGAGATTAGAAAATTTTGGTGATTTCCGTTCAGATTTTCATTTTCCTTGAATTACTTCAGTAACAGATTGACATTACACTGACACCAACTCCATATTTAAAAACCCCAAAAATGACCTTCTGACAACACTTTAACAAGATTAAGACTCAATTAAGCAAAATGCCTTAGTGAAGCAAAAATTTTGGTTTTGGGTACAACATGCTCTCAACTGAGAAATAAAAAGATTGGCAGTAGTTTAGTATTTCTTTTTAAGCATGATCAACGAAGAGGGAGCTTCGCCTCCTAATTTGAAGAGCAGTCTAACTGTGCATAACTATCCATTTCTAATCCACATTTTAGAGTTGTGAATTGAAATGCCAACAGTTTTTTTGGCGCGCACCATGGGGCACGAGGCATAAAACATCAAGAAAGCTTATGCTTTATGGCACAGGAATGACCATATGGCATCCTACTACTCCTGTTCAACAACCGGATCTTACTGCTCCTGTTATCTAGCCAAATCTTGCACATTTTCAAGGCGAGCAAACATACATTATTAGTAGCCTGAGGAGCTTCGTGTTCGAGAAAAAGGAAACCCTTGCTCAGTGGAGAAACGCAGCTACTATTCTTGATGAAGAAGGAAAAGTTGATCTTGTAGACGAAAGACCAGTCTTACCATCTCCTTCCTGGCAATAGATAATCCTAGCTTACAAGGTTTATACAAGGAGGAGAGGCGTCGTTGCAGATCCATCCTTTCAAGAAACAAGAGTTGGAGTAGCATCCAACGTAGTTCTTGAGATACAAGAAGAACCTGTGATCCAGCCAGAAGGAATGGGCAATAACAAATAATGGCGATAATCATGCTATCATAGACGTCCACCCCCATTACCTTGGGGTAACAACATTGGACTGTTAGCTTTGCAAGGAAATCATGAGTTACCTAAAGGGTCAAGGAAGCACTTTCCCCGATTTGACGGTGACAAGACTCAACACCCGGATGAACATAGTTTTGCATTCACATCGGCTTGCATCGTTTTGCATGTATCACATGAAGAGATTGTTGTGTGTCTCCTCATAGTGACTCTTGTGGGAAATGCTGCTGACTGGTTTGATCACCTGGAGCCGGGCATTATTACAAGCTGGCAACTATGAGCAAGAAATTCTTGGCAAGATTCAAGCTCGTTGAAGATAGTCACCGGTTGTTTTCCTAACTCTCAAATTCAAAGATGGAAGTCAATGAACCTATGAGGGAATTTGTGGCAAGGTTTAACCGCTTGGTCACATGCCTTTCTCATACACTCAATCCATCACCAGAAATTCTGTTGAGCAGTTTCATAAATGCTCTTCCATCTGAGATAGCCTTTTTCTTAAGATCGGCTAATGAACCAAAATTAATGGTTGCACAAGAAAATGCCATTGTGATCGAAGATAACATGATCACTTCTGGGAAGATGACAAATTCTATCAAGCCTCTGGTTCAAACTTCTGCAGATCCATTGCAATAGAAGGTAGCTAATGAGGTGACTATCCTTAAAAGGCAATCGCGTACTCAGGGGTAGTTTGGACTGCCCGCACCACCTCCACCGCAATATCAACAACAATATCAACCTTGACAACTGTACCAACCAAAGAGAAATCATTTTCAGCGTTTCAATAATTACAAGCCGCGGTTGCCAGCTCCTCCACCAAGACAAACAGTTGAGGCTGAGAAATCTACGATATTTTGTTCTTTCTATGAGACCAATGAACATACCGGTTCCACATGTCCTGAAAATTTAAGAATGAATCAAATCATGGGATACACTGAAGCTGCACCCAATTCAAGTTTTTTCCCTACACCAAGTTCAAATGTTGTCTTACGACAAACAGACAACTTCGATAGCGACTCTTCTATGGGATACTTTGATAGTGAACCCATTAATAAAGAAGAAGATTTCCGTCAATACTCTCTTGCAGTAAATCATGATAATTTTTCAACACTTGTATTTACACATGCTCAGCATTTTAAGGCACAAAAAGAAGAAGAAGAGAGATTGAGATTAGAGGAAAAGGGTGAAGAGGTGGCTTCCACTTCTAATCCTAAGCCTTCACATGAGAATGCTAAAGCGGTTGCTTAAGATCCGTCTTTAGCAAATTTTGACATTGTAGATTCCATGATGAAGACAAAGGTGCAGATTTCTCAGTTGGAGTATCTTCAAGACCATCCGGAATAGCTGGATCAAATTCTCAAGTTTTTAAAGGAGGCTATCATTCAGCCTACATTGCTCGAATCTTTCGTGCCAACATAAGGAAAGCCTAAACCCTTCTATATATCTTTGTATATAGGAGGATTCAAATTGAGCAATTGCATCATAGATTCAGGAACCTTAGACAACGTCATGCCTCTACAAGTAATGAATGCATTGGGACTTTCATGGTCTAAGTCGGTGCCATTGGTCGGTCAATTGAAGGATGCTCAAGTAAGCTTGGCAACTTTTCCGGAGAAGAAAATAATGATGACCATCCTAGTAGATGATATTCCAACCAGCTACGGGATGTTGCTAAGTAGAAGCTTCTGCAAAGATCTTGGAGGAGAAATTCAATTGGATTGGTCGTTTGCATCAATTCCATTAAAGAAAGGTCGGTTCAAGCTAGAGCCAGAGGCTAAATCTCAATTTATGGTGGTGAAATCCCAGGATCCTCAAGCACAAGTACTATACTAAGAAACGGGTCCTGATACTTATGTTATGCTGTCAGAAATAATTGAAGAAAGGAAGGACGTTGTGTGTTCTATAGACAAGTCAACGGAAGATCCAAAGATGTGGACTATGTAGTTTGATGGGAGTTGTTGGACAACAGGTTTAGGAGCCGGAGTACAAACAATATGGCAGAATAATTTATATGGGAGTACAAACAATATCCCGAAGCTCATTTGTATCCATTTGCATACCGCTTCCAATTTGAATGCACAAACAATATGGCAGAATACAAGGCGTTTTTACTAGGTCTCAAGAATGCAAGGGATATGGGTATCAAGCTACTTAGAGTTGAAGATGACTCAGAGCTGATCGTGAAACAGATCAGAGATCAATTTCGAGTAAGGAAAGATCACCTTCGACATTATACACTATATAGGAGTGAATTTGCACCCCTTATGCAAATTCCCCTTTTGCCTTTCTCCACTTTAGAAAACCGAATTCGGAGGCTAAATTCCACATAAGCCCGCTGCCTTTGTTCCACTTGGTGCTTGTTTTGAGCGTCGGCAGAGGAATAACTGTCGGGGACGCCTGCGCGGCATGCAGACGTCCTCGCGGCACACTTATGTCCCTAGCAAATTCTTGCGGTTGGAGCCTGTTGAGGTGTTACACTTGTCATTGGTAGTCGACTTGTAACGTCCTCTTCGACCGACCGACCCAAATATGCCCGTTTTCTTCATTCTCTCCTTCAAATTCACTCCTGCTACATGCATTTGATCTTCTACAATCTTCTAAGCTTTCAACTCAACTTCTTCACACTCTCTTGCACTCACTTTTGGCATTCCCAAACACTTTTAGCAGCACGTTTGCACTCCATAGCAGCAACATCACTCCATCAATTCAGTAGAGCAAGTGTGGGACAACACCATTGTAGCAGAGGCTCGAGTACTCTCATTTTCTCCTCCATTAGCCTTGAGTGCTCTTGGTGGAGGTGGTAAGTTTTCCACTCCCTCCTCTATTACTTGGTTGAGTAAGCACATTTACTATTTTGTAGTGCTTTAGTGTTCTTTACTTCATTTCTTTCTGTTTCATACTATTTCTCCATTTTTGCAAACTTGGCTATCCGTGGAGGTGGAAACACCAAAGCGGGGGTCTGATTGAGGCAGACCCTTTAACAGCCCCAACCAAATATCCCTCTTCTTTGTGTGTAGGTGAACGTGCTACTGGGAGCTAGCTAGCAAATGAATTCCTTTGTAAGATTATTCTGCCACCCTAACTCTCGTGTATTTACTTTATCATATTTGAGCATATCTTGTCTACTTCATAGCATTGTTTTGGCCCTTTGGAAGAAATTAGCTAGGCCGTTAGTCTGTTTTCTAGAGTTTAACCTTGTCTCTTTAGTACTCTAGTTGTATGGATGCCAGCGCGTCGCGCTCTCGTCCCAGGACCGCGCTTTCGTCAACGGGCAGACAGCTTCTTGAGCCGTAGTGTTGAACCCGAAAACCAGCTCACTTAGCCCCATTCCGAGTTTCGAGTCTGTAGAGTGATCGAAGGGTCTAAAGTCCTCATCATTCTCGTCCCGCATCGCCTAACACTTCTTTAAGCCGAGGTAAGCTAGGGCAGCCTTCCGCTCTTGGCCCTCCATGACTTGGGGCCTTGAACGTGGTCGGTCCCCCTACCTTACATTTTTGGTGAACCCGACGTGAACCATTTTGGTTTTGTTTTGCGATACTGAAATTTCCTTTCCTCGTATTCTAGGAGTATTGTAGGTGTGAGTGTTAGGCTGTCGTCTGACAACCCAACTTGCAACCCCTAGTTGGCGTAGTTGGAAGGTTTCGAAGGTGTTGCGTAACGAAACCTTAATTGGGTCACCGTTTTATCCTTTGGGGACTTCATGAGAGTAACGTCTAGTGTGCGTAATGGCCTCCTTCCTGCATCAACCTACCCCCTTTGCGTAGCTTGTTGACAATGGTACTGGTATAACCTTCACTTCACAGGACTTGCCGATGTGTTTTAATAGGGAACCATCTCCTCTCTACATCCCTGCGTGGATCAACGAAAACATCGTAGCGGGTGTTCTCGTTGATCCGACGTCATAAGTAAACATCATAATTGAGGAGATCATGTTGATTAACTTTTTACATAAAGATGGGTACGATGCACCTGTGAGCACCATCCGCACGCATGACTGGCTTTTCGTGCCCCCTTTGGGTAGTATTGTCCTGTTGGTCTTGGTTGGACCTGTTGTGACCTTTTTCACACATCACCCCATTGCAAATGGGGACCCCCTAATTTTGGCTTTGCTTTTGGGTCATTTTGTCGTTGTCTCTCTTTTCTACTGTCTGTCTTTCCGGGATTGTGCCCGTCATTGAGTTTAAGCTTGAAATTTTGGCCAAGTTCGAAAAATTAGGGTTTTGAATTTTCCAGCCAACCTGAAGTCAAATGAGGTGAATAAATTGAAAATTGAGACTAACACTGTTGTCAGTGTGCTTCCAGCAGGCTTTCACTAAAATTTCATTGAATTCTGGCAACTTACTATTTTTAGTAAGTGTGCAATTACAGGCAATTCTTCAGCATTTTTGAGATTCCGACAATCACACTGCGTCCAGAGCACATCAAGTTACTTGCATGCAAAATTTGAGCTAAAATGGGCAACTTGCTATTTTTAGCAGTTCAGCTTCTTGAGTAGATTTCAGGGGCTTAAATGAAGAGTTTTTCAACGCATGTCTGGATATTCCTTCTGGGTTTTTCGAGACCTTCGCGATGGTGTGACATGCAAAGCGAGATAACGACTTTCAGAATTCAGTCTTCCGTGGCTATTTTTAGTGTTTGCATGTCAGTGTTTTCTTTGCATGTCGGCATATTCTTTCTGGGTTTTTCAAGAGCTTCGCGATGGTATGACATGCAAACAAAGATGATCACTCCTTCAACAACTTACTATTTTTAGCATATACATTCCAACAGCTGCTTCCCAGCACTTCAGAACCGCGAGCTGATCGCAATGCAACAGAAACGAGAACAAACGGAGATTGTTTGATATGCATGCAAGATGAATTAGGGTTTCAAGCTTGAGAGCTAAAAATGAGGAGTCCGACGTCAAAATCTCCAAAACTGAAGTATCCATCATGGTCAGCATCTTTCAGGAAGTCTGCTGGCAAAATTTGAAGGCAATCGGAGAACTTACTATTTTTAGTAAGGTGTTCCAGACGCAGGCTATAAATAGAAAGTCGATCTCAAACGTCAGCACAGACAGGCAAATTCACCAACAAGGAACACACTGTCCAAATTTCAAGTCAAACGGAGATAGGGAAGTCTCAGAAACGAGCACTTACTATAAATAGTAAGTCACTTCAGAAGTAGCTATAAATAGCAGGTCAACACGAGCTCTCAGCGTGAACAAGTCAAGCAGGTGATGAGGGGCCTTTGGTGCGAATTTCAAGACAAACAGAGTTGTAGAGGGTGAAGAATCAGACACTTACTATTTTTAGCAGGCTAGTACAGAGGAATTAGGGTTTCCTAAAATCAAGGGCGAAACACAACAACCAGGCAAAAGCAGCATCCAGTCACGATCACCACACTTCAGGCAATCAACACGCAAAATTTGAAGACTTTCTGAGCAATTGCTATTTTTAGTAAGTTGCTAAAAATAGCAGGTGCAGGCAGGCATCAGGCCCCGACAGCACGATCACACCCCGAGGTTGGAATATGGCGAAATCAGGCCTTTCAAGGGTCAGAAGTCAATTCAAAGCACAAAATTTGAAGAACTTTCTAAAAATAGAAAGTTAGGGTTAGCATGAACGAGTCTCTCCAAATTTGACAAATGGCATAAAATTCACTAAAATTGATAAATTTTCAAGTCTGGCCAGTGAAGAACGCCTTTAAAAGCTGAAGGATGTTGAAAATTTTCTAAACATCTTGAATGCGCCCTCAAGCTTGAAGAGTTGACCCTGAAAATTTCTAAGTCATGCAGATTTGAGGCTCCATGGGTAAAATGCGCCCTTGACTAGGAGGAGGCCATGAAATTTTCTAAGTGTAAAAAAAAAAAAAAAATGGAAGTAAGAGACCCCAGATGCGCCTTACCTTGCATGGATACATGGAAATTCTTCTAAGTACTTCAAACTAGAAGTTCTACCTCTTAAATGCGCCCTTGAGGTTCAAAAGTTGAAAAATTATTCGAAGTCTTTCAAACTTGAGGCTAAATACTCCATTTGCGCCTTGACTTGTGGAGAGGCTGGAAAAGGGCTAGCAAAATATTCTGAGTTATAAAATTGGAAGCTTCAAGGTCAAAGTGCGCCCATGTTGCAAGGAGGTCAAAGGGTCAACACGTTTCATCCACTTGCACATGCCAAATGCGCCCAGCAAGAAGAGAGGGTGATTGAAAATTTTCTAAGGCATTCAAACTTGAAGTAACCCCTCCAAAATGCGCCTAGACTTAAGAGGGTAAATTGAAAAATTCGCCTGAGTGTTGGAATTGAGAGTACCACCTACCAAATGCGCCTAGCTTGTGAAGGTGCAAGAAAAAAATATTCTAAGTTATGAAAAGTGGAACCTCCATGGTAGAAATGCGCCCTTGGCTTGAGAAGAAGGTGATTTAAAGTTTAAGTGTTTTAAATTTAAAGTATGATGCTCCAAATGCGCCCTCCAGGGGTTAAGAAGTGAAAAGGGTCTAAGTATTGAAAATTAAAAGAAGACATGGTTATTTACGCCCAAGCTATAAAGTGGAAACATGACTTCCTATTTGCGCCTAGTGAGGAGATTGAAACTCAAAAAAAAAATAAATTATCTAAGGCATTTAAAATTGAAAGTCCCAGGGCTAAAGTGCGCCCCTGAGCTTAGAGTCACAAAATTTGAAGCTAGACTATGGATTTGCGCCTAAGTCTGAAGAGTGGAAATTTTCTAAGTCTTCAAAGTGAAAGTCCAAGGGTAGAAGGGGAATTGATGAATTTTCCTAAGGCGTGGAATTAAAAGCCACTCATGTGATTTGCGCCCCAAAATGAAAGCTGACCCTTGCAAATGCGCCCTTGTCTGGCATGAAGGTATAAAATTGTCCAAGTGTTAAAATGAAAGTTCCCTCTTGCATTTGCGCCTGAAAGCAGACATCTCCATTTGCGCCCCTGAGCATTGAGGAATAGAAATCTTCTAAGTGTCAGCGAATTGGAAGCTCCATGTAGTAAATACGTCCTCAACCTTGAAGTCTGCCATGGCAATTGCGCCTTCAAAAAGAATGATGGAATTTGTCTAAGCCTGGAAATTTGATGCTCATATCATCACTTGCGCCCATGAAGAAAACTTAAGAAATGAAAGAGGGTCTGGTGATATGCGCCCCCAATTTGAAGCTCTATATGCAATATGTGCCTGGGAGAGGATGGAGAACTCGAATTTTTTTTGGAGTAAGCGCTTCAGATCTGAAGTCAAACATCACAGCCACGCCTTGAGAAAAGCTTGAGATTTTCTAAAATAATTTTGATCTGGCCAAGTCTTCAAATTGGAACCTCAAAGTGCTATATGCGCCTTGAAGGAGGAAGATTGAAATGCGCCTTAAGGAGATGAGATTTGGAAATTTTCTGAGTAAGCTATCAAATGCGCCTTAACTAGTTGGATATTAAAAAAAAAAAAGGGCTAAGGCATGTAATTTTCAAAATAGAATTTGAAGTCCAGGAGAACAATTGCGCCTTCAAGATCAAGGTTGAGAATATTTCACGTGTTAGAGGTTGGGATGACTGACAAATTGAAAATTACGCCTAACTTAGAGGAATTGAATAAAACCTTGGATAAAATTATTTTCCTAAGTTGAGATTTTAAAAAATTAAAATGAACCCATTCGTCGGTAGACACATGAATTTCACATTTTTTGAAGGAAAACTTTTCTGGGTATTGAAATTTTGCAACGAGGAGATGATTTCAAGGTCTTCCACAGCTTGCCAGGAATTCCGAGGTGAAGATTTTACATGGGTACAGGATTGGTGAGTTTTCCTAAGGGAAAATTTAAAAATTTTCTAAGGCAAGAAATAAATGATGTTGTCGAAGATAAAATGCCTCGGCGGATGAATTTGAAAGTGATCGCCTAGATGATTTTTGATCAAATTCCTGATGAAAGAATTTCTTCTCAAGCCAGAGTTGGATGAAATATCAAAGTAAAGAGCGCCAGGCAGAATGCAGGATGGGTTGAAAATTTGGCTAAGGCATGAGGAATTTGAACGCGAAGTTGGCTAGTGAGGGCGATGAACGCTTGGAAATCAGAGCGTCAGAATCAGGCAAGTAAGTTAAGATTATATTATGGAGTGTTCTAATACCCTTCCCCTTGCTTGTTTTGCAGGAGGAACGTCGAGGCCAAACAGTGATGACTTGAAGTGATGAGGCACGATGATAATACAACCTTTGGAAGAAGATAAAGTTATGAGTTTCAATCTCGAAGGGAGAAAGTTGCAAGAAAATGGCTAAGTGTTGAGGCTCAAGTAACAAAGAAGAAACGTTTTCAAAACTCAAGATGGAAGCTCGGGCGAAGTTGAAGAGCAGCGCTAAGAAAGAAGATCGAGAATAGTGTGAACACGGCTACAAATGGGAATCTTCTAGAAGGGTGGTGGCCATTAATGGCTCATTTATTGCCCCACTCTCCATTATGGCGGTTTTTAGGGCAAATCTTGTTTAGGGCTGAGGTGGCACAATCTGGGCCATCCAGCCAATTGTAATCTGAGCCGTCCGTTGGACTTGGCCAGCTATATAAAGGGGGAGTCCCCCTCATTTGTACATTCAGTAGACAGTAGATAGTAGAGAAGATCAGAGTAGAATTAGAGTAGAGGAACAACTTAGAAGTAGCTTAGTATAGATTGATAGTGTAGTTTGAAGAAGAGGGAAAGTTTTCCCTTTGAAAACTTTGTAAGAAATTGTTGTGAACACTCTCTCAATAAAAGAGTTTTTCATTGATGGTGAATTTTCGTCTTTGTTGTGAGTAGCTAGCAAGGTTTCTTTCGTCCTTCTGATTCAAGTAGTGACTTAAAGTAGAATAAGTTTCATTTCATGCAAGTAGATGTTAAGTGGAATGTGGTGTTTGATCTAAGCAACTTCGTCTATCCATACCACTAGTGTATTGCTGATGGTGAATGCGCCTTCGTGTGGTCAACTGGAATATCATGTACTTAACTTCAATCACAGTTTGAATGATGGTATGCGTCGTTGTGATGGTATCTTCATGTCAAGTGGTGGTTTGAACATCTTTAGTCATCTCCCTTGAAGATTGCACCGACTCCGTGGAAGCTGTCCGATGAAAGGCAAAGCGAAGTCCGGTTAGAAGTTTGCTGAAGTTGAGCTCGATATCCCACACCCTAAAGTAGATTAGAATCTCCTTAACCCTGCAACCCATTTAAATTCAGTACTTTCTGATTAGAATAGGAAACCCACGCTTTATAGACAAATCTTTCAAGCATTTAAATTCCTTTCTCCGCTGCCGAACAATTCCGTAAGTCCCCTTGAAATACCAGCAAATCACATCAAGCCAAACTGAGCCTATTTGCATTAAAAGAACCTTGGAGTTGAACGCACGAACTTTCTTGCAATCTTAGCGTGCGGAATACTTTGATCAAGAGAGAATAGGGAAGCCGTTGGCAACTTTATTCTGCGTTGGTGCGGTCACGAAAAACACATCAACAGGACCTAAATTCGTAAAGCCCCTGTTTGACATCATTCCTAGGTCTGAACTCGTTAGAGTGAAGTTGGGTATCCCTTGGTTAGTGGCTATGAACGCGGTAACCTCGGTTGTGCATAAATGTGTAAAATTTATCCATGGGGGTTCCATGCATGTAATTCATGAAACCGGTTACAAATCGCCAGTTGCTCGTGGTAGCTACTCCTTGGACTACTTTTGGCCTGCGCTCGTTGGTCCTCTTCCACCTAGGATAGACCTCCTGCATCGAATGTATTAGAATTATAAGAAAGGGCGCCTGAGGCCGAAAGTGGAATACCCTCCGTCGCTTTATGCTGTTTCACATAGGGCTTGCCTAAAAGTTGACAGTGATGCCGCCAAGGCACTTAGGAGGGAAGAAGAGAAGCGGTCCTGAGATCCTCCTTCTTCGTCTTTTGCTGGTTAGTCTCACGCTTCTTCTCACTCTGTTGTGGTGCTGTCAGATTCTGTTCCATGCTTGCAGGACAATCCTATGGTGCCCGCTTGGCGAAATCCTAAGCGTCTTGCATTCGAACTTCCTGTTCTGCCCACGGAGCCTAGCCCCGTTCAGTATAGCAGGAAGAAGGCCTCCCGTGGAGAGTCCTCTTTGACTTGACCTCCGTAGCCTCCCACCACTCCTGTTCCCAAGGCAGTGAACAGTAAGAGGTCCGTTGGCGAGGTTCTTGAGCCGACTCTTCCTATTGCTTCTCAACCTGCCCCTCCTGCTCCCGTTCAGGAGTCTGTCCCTCTGCCAGAAACGACTATAGTGGACACTCCCATGGTTGAGCAGGAGCGCTCCGTTCCTTCACAACCTCCGGCCTCCAGCTCAAAGAGTCGTAGAAACTGCCTTGTGTGCGAGCGTAAGTGCCGGAAAAAAGGCTCTTTTGGCTTAGCAGGCCGCCTCACAGAGGAAGGAAGAAGACACTACCGCCCCTGCTTCAGGGCTTCCTGCAGTGTTTTCCTCTCTCCTTCCCTCTGCTTCCCTTTAGTCTAGTTCCACAGTGCTTCCGACTTCCTCTACGAGTATGAATGCGCCTGACCCCAAGGGTGTGCAAGTGTTCATTGCTCCTTCGGTGGAGCCGCCTTTGTTGATGTTCGTTCCGGATGTACCGCCTTTCCCAAGACTCGTAGATATGACGAACACCTCGGTGGTGTCTACTACAGTTTTCTCCTCCTCTTCCTCTTCACCTCTTGCCTCGTTTGTGGGGAGCTTGCATCCCTTGAAGAAGTAGGAGGTGGAGGGTAGTTCCTCCTACAATGGGGAAAAAAAGAGGAGTCCACCTTCTTCACAAGGTGGCCTTGTGTTGACTTGTTCTGTCTTAGTGACGAAACTAGTCCCGGCTTCCCCTAAGTTCGTCATTGCTCCCGAGTCATTCAGTGAACCTAGTGGTGAATCTCGGGTGCAACCTGCCCCGTCCATTGAAGTTAAATATGACACTCCTGTCAGGTGCATGTTTAACTTTGTGGATGAAGTTTCGGCCTTGTCAGCGATTTTCGCGAAATCGCTGACCTTGGCTCCACAAGAGCTTGATGGAGAGGACCTTGCGGGGCCCTCTTCCTTGGCCCTTGTTGTGGGAGGGTTGGATGCTCCTCCTCTTAACATCCCACCACTGCAGGCTCGTCCTCCTTCCTCCTATGATGATCTAGAGTGGGAAGCGGACGACCTTTTGGTCAATCAGTGTTAGGAGGAGGCCTCTTCTTTATCTGTAGATTAGATGTGTGTGTGTGCAATATGATGTGTTCCCTCGTGATCGTGCTATGTGTGCCTAGATGACCCTTATCACCCTGTTGGTGCTTGGATACAGGTGTGGTTTTTGTGTCGTAAACCTTCCTCTATTTGTATCATCATTCTTCCATGTTTGTGCTTCATTTTCAGTAAATTGGGGACGATGCAAAGCGTTGGGGGCATTTAGGTTTCCCTTCCATGTTGACCCAATTTTTTATTTTTACTTTGTCTTCTTGTGCATTCTTCACATGGTTTGATATAGTAGGGGGTCGATGACAATTCATTTATATACTATTACTATACATATATATTTATGAGTAGTTCTGACCCTGAAATATCAGGCTACCCCTGTGCCCTTTGTTTGTGTTTTTTCTCCTTTGCTTTCTCTTTATCTCTCTCTTCTTTGCTCGAGTTGTCCCTCTCATGTGTGACAACACTGCTTCTATAACATTTCGATTTTCAGAAAATGCATTCGTTGCCAACGAATCTTTTCTCAAGAATCTTCGCAAACCCCTTTTTCATAATCACATTCTCGACTTGAAACCCTAATGGAACGTGTTTCCTTCATCATGGGTTTGTAAAGAAAGAACTTGAAAAGCTTCCTTTGAAGTGGGAACAATTTTGATCTTCCCCTCACGTGGGGGCATATTCTTCCTTTCGAATTCCTTGATGAAGTGAACATCTTTTAAAAGGATTCCTTGATGATGGATCAATTTGAGAAAGAAAACATTTGCTTTTGAATTGTGCGTCCCTTGAGTGGACCCTTTCTTCACGGCGGATTCCTGAGGGACCCCTTTGAAAGTTTTCCAACTTGTTGACGGTTTGCATGACTGTCCGATTACTTGCCTGCGCGCCGCTTTTGATTTTGTTACTTGCGGATATAGACATGCTTTGCAGGTGTGCTCTGCGGAGTTGCTTCCTGACTCTGCGGAGTCCGCTTTCTTGGGTTTCCTCCATGTGAGAGATCTTGGGGGATAACTTGCTGCAGGTTTGAGAACCTGTAGGGCGCTTCCTTTGAGCTTCCTCCATGCAAGAGATCTTGGGGGTGCCTCCCCTGCAGGTCTGCGGGTCTGTAGGGCGCTTTCTTGGGTTTCCTCCATGTGAGAGATCTTGGGGGATACCTTCCCTATAGGTCTGCGGGTCTTTAGGGAACTTTCTTGGGTTTTCTTCATACGAGAGATCTTGAAGGACGCCTTCCCTGTAGGTCTGCGGGTTTGTAGGGTGCTTTCCTGGCTTCCTCCACGTGAGAGATCTTGGGGGACGCTTCTTGGGTATCCTCCATGTGAGAGTTCGTGGGGACACCTTCCTTGCAGGTTTGCAGGCCTGTAAGGCGCTTACTTCACGGGGCTTCCTTCATATGAGAGATCTTGGGGGTTGCCTCCTTGGGGGTCCACGGGCCTGTAAGATTATTTCTTTCTTTAGCTTCATAGTTCTGAGAAGCTATGAAGTCCTTTGCTTGCCTTGCATCTTCAAGTTCGTCAGATCGTGGTCTGCTTCGTCGACGGTTCATGTATATATTACTAACCCTATTATTCTTCAATCTACTTTACCAAAGCACTCATCAGTATTTGTGCTCGCTAAAGTGGGGGAAAAATGTATAGGAGTGAATTTGCACCCCTTACGCAAATTCACCTTTTGCCTTTCTCCACTTTAGAAAACCAAATTCGGAGGCTAAATTCCAAATAAGTCAGCTTCCTTCGTTCCACTTGGAGCCTATTTTGAGTGTCGGCAGAGGAATAATTGTCAGGGACGCCCGCGCGGTGCGTAGACGTTTGTGCGACGCGCTTACATCCCTGGCAGATTCCTACGGCCGGAGCTTGCAAAGGCGTTACGTTTCTCATTGGTAGTCGACTTGTAACGCCCTCTTCGGCCGACCGACCCGAATATGGTCATTTTCTTCATTCTCTCCTTCATATTCACTCCTACATGCATTTGATCTTTTACTATCTTCTAACCATTCAACTCAACTTCTTGACACTCTCTTGCACTCACTTTTGGCATTCCCAAACACTTTTAGCAGCACTTTTGCACTCCATAGCAACATCACTCCATCAATTTAGTAGAGCAAGTGTGGGACAACACCATTGCAGCAGAGGCTCGAGTACTCTCATTTTCTCCTCCATTAGCCTTGAGTGCTCTTGGTGGAGGTGGTAAGTTTTCCACTCCACCCCTCTATTGTTTGGTTGAGTAAGCACATTTACTGTTTTGTAGTGCTTTAGTGTTCTTTACTTCATTTCTTTCTTTATCATACTATTTCTCCATTGTTGCAAACTTGGCTGTTCGTGGAGGTGGAAACACCAAAGCGGGGGTCTGACTGAGGCAGACCCCTTAACAATCCCAACCAAATTTCCCTCTTCTTTGTGTGTAGGTGAACGTGCTACTGGGAGCTAGCTGGCGAACGAATTCCTTTGTGAGATTATTCTTGCCACCTATGTATTTACTTTATCATATTAGATCATATCTTGTCTACTTCATAGCATTGTTTTGGCACTTTGGAAGTAGTTAGCTAGGTCATTAGTCTATTTTCTAGATTTTAACCTTCTCTCTTTAGTACTTTGGTCGTACGGACGCCAACGCATTTGAGAGACGCCAGTGTGCTGCGCTATCGTCCTGAGACCGCGTTTGCGTCCTCGGGCAGAGGGCTTCCTTTTGCATAGTGTTGAACCCGAAAACCTGCTCGCCTAGCCCCATTCTGAGTTTCGGGTCCACAAAGTGATCGGAGGGTCTAAAGCCCTCATCATTCTCGTCGCACATCTCCTAACACCCCTTTAAGCTGAGGTAAGTTAGGGCAACCTTCCGCTCTTGGCTGTCCATGACCTGGAGCCTTGAACGTGGTCGGTCCCCCTATCTTACATACACAAACGGTGTGGAATGTGATCGATTGGTTCGAAGCATTTGACATCAAATTCATTCCTTGTGTGTAGACAATAGCAGAGCAGATGCCCTTGTGGTATTAGCTGCTCTTGTCATGCCACATTCTGATTTTCATCAAAATACATTTGCTATTGAGGTCATATACAGGCTAGTTGTCCCTGACAACTGCGACAACTGGCAAGTCTTCAAGGACGATGATCATATTGAAGAATTTCTTGGCATGGAAGATAATTTTAAAGGAGTATTCTTTGAGGGCAGTTTTCTCCTTACAGAGAATCAATAACAGACGATTCTAAAGCAACGGATTCAGGTATTATCCACTTGAAAGGAAATCAGATTTCCAAGGGTCTAGTGTTCGTGGAAAATATATTTGACAGGCATGACAGATACATCCAAGATCAGAGGAACTCAGGTGATAAGACCTCTACCAAACATTATCAAGTAAGCATTGGTACTAAAGACAAGCTTCGGCTTGTTAATTTGGGCAAGTGTTGTACTATAGAAGAAAGTGAGAGGCTCATCTCTTTGTTCAAGCAATATCAAGATGTTTTCGCTTGGTCATACGAAGACTTGAAGGTCTTCACACCTAGAGAATTGTCTCATACAATTCCCCTGAAACTTGATGCCAATCCTTTTAGGTAGAAGCAACAACACTATAATCCGCGAATTCAAGATATGATCTATGCGAAAATTTAGAAAATGGTGGATGCTAAGATCATTTATCCAATTCATCATTCCACTTGGGTGTCAAACATATTTCCTGTGCGTAAGAAGAATGGGGAAATTTGAAGTTGTGTAGATTTTAGGAACTCAAACCAATCATCCCTCAAGGATAACTATCGCTTGCCAATCATGGAACATACCTTACTGACAGTCACCGGCTCAAAAATGTTGTCATTACTTGATGGTTTTTCTAGGTACAATCAGATTGCAGTAGTAGAAGAAGATCAGTTCAAGACGACATTCACTACTCCTTGGGGTAAGTTTTCCTATGAAAGGATGCCCTTTGGCCTTGTCAATGCAGGTGCTACATTTCAGAGGGTCATGGATTTGGCATTTGGGGATTTGAAGAACAAATTAATTGTCGTCTACCTTGACGACCTCACTGCTTTTTCAAAGAAGCGGGGAGATCATTTTTCACACTTAGTGAAAGTATTTGAAAGATGCAGGTATCATAAGATTTCCTTGAATCCTAAGTAGTCCATCTTTGCAGTGACGGAGGGTAAGCTGCTTGGCCACATTGTCTCCAAGGAACTCGAATTGACCCTAGTTGGGTTGATTCCATCAGAAACCTGTCTCTTCCAAAATTGGGGTAGACTCCTTTGGTAAAGTGAAATTCATACGAAGGTTTGTGCCAAACTTCTCAGAGTTGACAAAAGATATATCCACTATGATGAAGACGTTCACTTTCAAGTGGACAAAAAAGGTAAGAAGGCGTTCCTCAAGATAAAAGAAGCCATCAGCCAAGCACCACTGTTGGTCCGTCTAGAATTTGACAAAGAGTTTATCCTTTATTGTTACGCATTGGAACACACTATATCTGCCATATTGACACAAAAATTGAATGAAGAAATTGAGTCTCCAATTGCTTTCATGAGCAGCAGTTTGAAGGACAGTGAGTCTCGGTGTTCTCAAATTGAGAAGAATGCATATGCACTCATTAGAGTTGTGAAGAATTTCAGATTTTATAGCTTGAATTCCCATACAACAGTATATGTCATCGATCCGACAGTTAAAAGTGTGTTAACTCAACAGGAAATGGACACAAAGAGAGGTAACTGGATCGCAAAGGTTCAAGAGTATGACTTAGAGATCAAGCCGACCAAACTCGTTCACTGGAGAGGTCTTTGTCAGTTGATAGCAGAGGATGGTGATCAAAAGCATCAGGCCAATGGTGAAATCGAAATTGAAATTGAAGTGGATCTTCCCATGGTCCTACTTGTTGATTCTGTGGATGAATGGTATATTGAAATATGGTACTTTTTAACTTATTGTGAATGTCGAAACCATATGGACAAACAACAGAAGAGAACATTAAAGTTGAAAGCGCAGAATTATGTGCTTATGAATAATGTTCTATACAAGAAAGGGTTTGATGGAACATTTTTGTTGTGCATCAACAAGGACCAACAAGGGCGTTTGTTGGAAGCATTTCACATTGAGGCATGCAGTGTAATGTCCCCAAGATTTCGACGAAGTGAATTAATTATTTAATTTTGCCTAAGTCTTAAATTATTTATTAAAAGGGGCATATTAAATAATTAATAATCAAGTTAAAAAAATTGACTTATGAAATATTAAAAACATTGCCATATAAAATGTCATTTTAATATTTTGAGTGCAAAATTAAAGAGAAAGGAAATTCGCCACTTTAGGGCATGAGGGAAAAATTCAAAAGAAAGAAAGAAGAAATGATTCGCACTTTTTTGGAATGCATTTTTTTCACGGCAACAACTGGTCGAGCTCTTGGTTTGGGGTTTGAGAAAATTTGATGGCTCCCATTTCGGTTGTGTGATATCAACCCTATTTGGGACTAGTGAAATGAAAATTGGATATTATCTTCAGATTTTCGAAGTGCACTTCGCAGAGGATTTGTGAGTCTGTCTGAAGCAATTTTTGTGAGTATATTTTCAGTTTGACTGCGTGTTTCCATGAAGAACTGTTGGGCGCAGCTTTACCAAGCAAAAACACTTTGCCAAGTCGTGGTTCTTGGATAATATTGACCAGCAGAAGAAAGACGCGATTTCTGGGCGTTTTATTGACAAAATCTGAGCATTTTTGAGAGTGACGTGATTTTCTTTGAAGAAGAACGACTCCATATTCAGCTCCATGGTCGTTGGGATGACTCCAGTGGCTCCAAAGAGGCGTGTGGGTTCAAGAAGGCAGGACGACTCAAGTTCTATGAGTTTCGGTTGGAGGGTTTGAGGCATTTTTACTGGACGTGTCTGCTGGGAGCTCTCTAGACGTCCTCCATTTTATCCAGTTTGGGGATCGACCTCATTTCCAATCTTTTGGCAAGAGTCCGCATCAAAAGGATTGCACTGTAATAGTAAGGAAATGTGACAGCCAAGATAGCATTGTTGCTAAGGATGAATGTTAATGGAGATCATCAGTTGCTGCAACGAATTCCTGGGTAGTTCTGGAAGGATTTCTTCACTGTACAGTTACAGCCAACATTAATTCCAGGTCTGGGCGTTTCTCATCTTCTTGTGCAGTCCGAGTGTATTGGCAATCTTGAACTATAACGTAGTGCCACGTATTGTTTCTAAAATCTGGGTTGTTGTGCAATGTCATTCTATGTTGTAAAATCAGAAAAAGAAGTATTGTATTCTGCTGTTACCACCTCTTGATACTCCTCAGTAGTTCCTTAATGTATTGGAAAATTCTGAAGTAGGAATGTTCTCCTTCTAGTTTGCTGCAGTCTGTGATTTTATGGTATTGGTAATATGATATTACTGTTCTTGAGCAAATGGATCCATGAAACATGTTTTCTATAAATGTACAAATATCATACACAAATACTATACTTGAATGCATTGTTCTTCTCAGCTGGTTGAAACACAATCTACCAAATCACAACGTTGGAAAACAAACATTGTGGGACAGGAACTTTATAGTTGTAAATGACAGCCATTGACCCAACATACAAGACATGCTCAAAAATGAAAACATTTAGTTGCTTAATCATGCTTGCATGTATCTAGTTGACAAGTGAAATCGGTATACATACTCTGAAATCAGTTTTCATGCAAATTGTTTGACGGAAAGTCGAGTAAAGTTGATTGAATTTTGGGGCAGTTTGGGCAAGGTATATTACAGTGGTATCAGAGCCAAAGGTCTTGCCAGCCTGTTGGGTAATTGGTCTTGTTACAGCCAATCAACTTCGGATCAGAAATTTCAGTTGTGAGTCATGGATGATATAATATCTGCCTACGAAAAGTATCTTACACTTCCGCAAGAGCTCAGGAATGACCTTCCTTTCTTTGGCAATTCAGAGGTAGCTATGATGGAACCATTGATTCAGCAAACTAATTCTCTGAAGGAAAGAGGGGAATCCATTTCAAAGGGTTCCATGTTTCAAAATAAAAAGGAGCGACACAATATATCTACAGGTGACATATCTCGAAGTCTCTATGATGAATCTTCCGCAATTACTGATCAGCCTATAATTGATCTTAAGGAGAGCAAAAATCAGATTTGCATAGAGAAAAAAGTTGAGCACATGACACTTCATGATGACCTTAAGATTGAAGAACACGTAGAGGGATGTGAACAAGAGATAAGGTATGATACAGAAATTTCAGTTTGTATACCTAATTTACATCATGAGAGCCCCTTGAATGTTCAAGCGTTAGAGGAGGTTGGGATGATAGAGTATACACTTAGTGGATCAGCCACTAGAGTTATACCTACACTTTTTATGGGAGAAATATTCACATCAGCTAATAATGATCACATAAAAGGACATTCTATCATGGAGATTTCCAAAACTACAAGGTCAAATCAAGGTATGGGTTCTTCGGACGTTATTAGCATTGTTTCATTACCTTTCCATCATATTGGCATGGGATCAAATGGTGGTCATAAGGATAATTCAGAAATTCTAGCGGGAAGTGACCCAAGTGGACTGGTTAAGTTTGACTTGTCATTTCAAAATAAAGAGGTCATAGCGGTGCATACATACTCTAGGCCCGCCATGGAGGAAGATCATGAGGTAGAAGATTCTACCTACTACTTTGATGGAGGAGGTGACCATGAGGAAGTAAAACTTGAGGGAGGTCCTTTGAAGAAGATCAAGTCAGATGCATTGAAGATAGATACTGAAGGAAATAACAAATGCCTTGAAAATGAGCATTTGCAATTGAAGCATCCCTCTCAAAGAATTGGAGATGGTGCCATAGTTGTGGGCTCAAATAATTTGTCTTTGCCTTCTGATAAGGACATGTCTTGGGCTCACACAGGAATCCCTGTGGATTGGAAGCAGGCAAGATCATTGCAATCAGTGTCCGGGCATTGTTTAACATTACTTGGACCATCATTATCACAGCAACTTCCACCTGTGACAACAGAGGAATCGGTAAGAGAAAAATGCCTGAAGCTTGTCAAAAGGAAGTCTGTTGATACTTCATGCTTAGAATCTCCCAAGAGTAATAAGGATTGTGGTGGTCCTGCTGTATCAATTCAGAATGGCAATGTAATAAATCAGTCTTGTGAAGACCTAGAAGTTACAGGAAAAATTGGATTGTGTGTTCCAGAAACACCTTATGTCCTGGAAGACACAAAACCATTAAATTCGTCATGCATGTTGAAAGATACCAAAGTTAATTTTGGTGGTATTATGAATAACAAAGAAGGCACTGCATATGGACCTATAATTTCAGATTTTACTGGCTATCTGAGAGAAGTGGGAGGTTCACACAATGAACATGGGGAGACTTCAGAAACATGCATAAAAAAATTAGAAGTCAATTGGGGGAATCTACCACAAGTATTGCCTTTGATTAAACAAGCTGACAAGAAGAGAAAAAAAATAAAATTAAGTGCAGGTGGAGATGTTTCTTCTCTTGCTAAACATGATCATCTTGAATTGGTTGATGAACTGCATACAGAAAGAAAGGATTCTAATTCTAAAACTTCTTCAAGTGAAATGCACGTAGTTTCTAATCTTCAAATTTGTGAAGGTACATGCATAGACAGTGGATTGTCATTTGGGATAGCTGTTACTGATTGTGGACTTGGTATGGAATCTCAAACCTTATGTGCAGAGGCTTCAAATGAAGAACGTACTTATTGTGACACATTTATACCAGGAGCAAGTGAAAAGACAATGCTGTCTGATGCAGTTTTGTCTTGTACAGATTCAGAATTTGAAAATACTATGCGTGTTAGTAAAATGGATCATACTGGAGGAGGACCACCATTAACAAAACTCTGCCATGATAAAGAAATGTCCTTTATTCAGGCCGTTAATGTACTGCAAGTGTCCAAGGCAGGTTGCACTGACCCAGGAGGAGCTGGCATTGAACAGAAGTTATACAAATCGAAACTATGTGAAAGTACAGATAAGGATTGTGCAGTCATAGAATTTGTTGTTCCAGACAGTTTTGAGGATGAAGAGTACTTGCGTGACAACTCAAAGAGAAATTCATATGTTGGTGAATTACAAACTTCATTTAAAAGTCATAATCTAACTGTTATAAATGCGGAGGCAGATCCAGAAGCATTGGGCAAGCCTTCTGTGATTTTGGAAGAAGTCAATGATGTTCAGAAATTTGGCTGTAGTATTGACAATATGGAAAGCGATCTGAGAAGAAATAATAGTTTATGCTGTTCAAGAGAATCTGATGTTATAGAAGATACTATAATGTCAAAATCTGTAGATTATGAGGCAGTTGGAGGAATAAGTATAAATGATGGTTACAGCAACAGTCTTAGCACTCAAGTTACAGGATTCGATGAATTCAATCCCCATAAGAGCACAAAAGGTGAATCTATTGCTGTTCTCGACCACTCTACTATGGCACTGGTTCTAGATCAGAGACATGGCGAAGGAGATGAGTTTGTCAATGCACTGCATGCTTCTATTTATCAGACTGAACAAATGGCAAAATGTGAATGCAATGAAGAAGACCTTAGTATCCTTAATTACAAGGAAAATATTCGTAATGAGAAGTCTCACTGTCTAGATTGTGAATGTAAAGCAGCACAGTCTTGTGGCCTACAAGAGCAGGATAGTGTGCCACTTTGGGTCTCAGGACCAGGCAAAACAAATTCAATCTCTTGTGAGGATTTTAAATCTGCATCCTGTTGTCAGAGTATACGGGTAGACAGCTTGAGCACAGAGTTAAAAGGCTTTTTCTCAGTCTCCACTTATTCAGATATGCCACCTTCCATTGTTAAACCTCAAACTGTTCTGAAAAGTAATTATTCTGAAGATGTCTGCCCTAATCAGGATATTCATATAAACGCTCAACAAGGAACTTATGAAAATAAACAGGATCTTTGGTCTACTGAGCTTGTAGGTTGCTATGAACATTCTATCCCTGTAATTTCAATGGTGCTGAGTGTTCATGGAGCAGACATACATCTTTGTGTTGTATGTGGTGTTACACAAGAAAGGGAAAGGAGCCTCTTCATCTACAAGGTGGTTGTTGGAGGTGCCTCAGGCGATTGCTCTTGGCTTATTGGCTACACAGTAGCTATACTTCCAGATGTGGAATATTACTTTGATACAAAGAAATTTTTGTTCCTAGAACAGTCTACACTTGACAGATATGGAATACAGCTCACGCCAGATGGAGAGAACTTAATTCTTCTTGAGAGCATCAAAGTTCAAAATATGAGGGAACCAAGAATGAATTGTCTACAGTCACAATGTCTCTCACAAGGCCAATGTAAAGGGCATGGGATTAAATTGATCTCAGTGAAAGATGCTCATGTTTCGGTATTAACAATGTTATCTTCCACAGAGAGCATGCACTGTATATTAGTTTCTGCATCACAGTCCATCATTGCAGCTGGAGAAAATGGAATTGTACATGTATGGAATATGGACACGAGTTGGAGCAAATGTTTGGAGGAATTTGTTCTTGCAAGTGCTGGCCATACAAGTTCAATATGGGAGTTATTGGCTGTCCCTCATCTTTCACATCTTATAATTGGCCATGATTGTAGTGGCTGTTATGTTATTTGGGATATTTCAAGGCGTGTCATGCTTTCAAGCTTCTGGAGAGTGGATTACAACATTTTTCAATCTATTGCTTTGGGTTGTGTGAGACAAAATGGGCATGACAATATGGGTTGGAGTTTTACAGATTGTGAACTTCTAGATAAGGCTAAGAATCACAAGGACTTGAAGGATAACATGGTGTCAAGGGAAGAGGAAGAATCAAAAATGGGAGTGAACAAGTTTCCTTTTTTGCATGCAGATTTCTGTGAAGAAAATATAGCAGTTTGTCTTCTCGTACTTGCTGCACCATATAAAGATGAAATTCACAGAAATCAAGATGAATATTATGAAGGATTAAAGCAAAGAGGATTATGGCGGTTTGCATTGCTGAAAAATAATGCTTTGCTGGTTAGAATTCTTTCCAGCATCATTTGGGATCCAGGCGGTTGGTGGACAGGCACATATGGTTTGTTGTTGTGGATTGCTTGAGGACAAGCAATATTCGGGAAGGGAGGACTGTAATGTCCCCAAGATTTCGACGAAGTGAATTAATTATTTAATTTTGCCTAAGTCTTAAATTATTTATTAAAAGGGGCATATTAAATAATTAATAATCAAGTTAAAAAAATTGACTTATGAAATATTAAAAACATTGCCATATAAAATGTCATTTTAATATTTTGAGTGCAAAATTAAAGAGAAAGGAAATTCGCCACTTTAGGGCATGAGGGAAAAATTCAAAAGAAAGAAAGAAGAAATGATTCGCACTTTTTTGGAATGCATTTTTTTCACGGCAACAACTGGTCGAGCTCTTGGTTTGGGGTTTGAGAAAATTTGATGGCTCCCATTTCGGTTGTGTGATATCAACCCTATTTGGGACTAGTGAAATGAAAATTGGATATTATCTTCAGATTTTCGAAGTGCACTTCGCAGAGGATTTGTGAGTCTGTCTGAAGCAATTTTTGTGAGTATATTTTCAGTTTGACTGCGTGTTTCCATGAAGAACTGTTGGGCGCAGCTTTACCAAGCAAAAACACTTTGCCAAGTCGTGGTTCTTGGAGAATATTGACCAGCGGAAGAAAGACGCGATTTCTGGGCGTTTTATTGACAAAATCTGAGCATTTTTGAGAGTGACGTGATTTTCTTTGAAGAAGAACGACTCCATATTCAGCTCCATGGTCGTTGGGATGACTCCAGTGGCTCCAAAGAGGCGTGTGGGTTCAAGAAGGCAGGACGACTCAAGTTCTATGAGTTTCGGTTGGAGGGTTTGAGGCATTTTTACTGGACGTGTCTGCTGGGAGCTCTCTAGACGTCCTCCATTTTATCCAGTTTGGGGATCGACCTCATTTCCAATCTTTTGGCAAGAGTCCGCATCAAAAGGATTGCACTGTAATAGTAAGGAAATGTGACAGCCAAGATAGCATTGTTGCTAAGGATGAATGTTAATGGAGATCATCAGTTGCTGCAACGAATTCCTGGGTAGTTCTGGAAGGATTTCTTCACTGTACAGTTACAGCCAACATTAATTCCAGGTCTGGGCGTTTCTCATCTTCTTGTGCAGTCCGAGTGTATTGGCAATCTTGAACTATAACGTAGTGCCACGTATTGTTTCTAAAATCTGGGTTGTTGTGCAATGTCATTCTATGTTGTAAAATCAGAAAAAAAAGTATTGTATTCTGCTGTTACCACCTCTTGATACTCCTCAGTAGTTCCTTAATGTATTGGAAAATTCTGAAGTAGGAATGTTCTCCTTCTAGTTTGCTGCAGTCTGTGATTTTATGGTATTGGTAATATGATATTACTGTTCTTGAGCAAATGGATCCATGAAACATGTTTTCTATAAATGTACAAATATCATACACAAATACTATACTTGAATGCATTGTTCTTCTCAGCTGGTTGAAACACAATCTACCAAATCACAACGTTGGAAAACAAACATTGTGGGACAGGAACTTTATAGTTGTAAATGACAGCCATTGACCCAACATACAAGACATGCTCAAAAATGAAAACATTTAGTTGCTTAATCATGCTTGCATGTATCTAGTTGACAAGTGAAATCGGTATACATACTCTGAAATCAGTTTTCATGCAAATTGTTTGACGGAAAGTCGAGTAAAGTTGATTGAATTTTGGGGCAGTTTGGGCAAGGTATATTACATGCAGTGGCCACTTTTCATCAAGGATTACAACATTTAAAATCTTACAAGCACAGTTTTTCTGGTCAACTATGTTTTGTGACGCATATGATTGGGTGCACAGATGTCAAATGTGTCACCAGTTTGTTGGTAAGCTTAAGTTGGCAGCCATTCCACTCAGGCCGGTTATTATTGATGCCCCATTTCAGCAATGGGGTTTAGACTTTGTAGGTCCTATTAACTCATGTTCCAGTAAGGGGCATGTTTATGTCCTTACTACTAAAGATTATTTCATGAAGTGGGTTGAGGCTATTCCTACCAAGCAGGCTACCTCAGAAGTCATGTGTGTCTTTTTAAAGGAGAATATTATTTCACGCTTCGAGGTACCACGCAAAATTGTGACGGACAATGCAGCAAGTTTCTCATCTGAGGAGCTATTGGAATTTTATTTTGATTATGGTATCACTTTGTCACACTCATTAGATTATTACCCTTAGGGTAATGGACAAGCCGATTCATCAAACAAGAACATCGTCACAATCATACGCAAGTTAGTTGATTCCAATCAATGAACTTGGCACAAAAGACTCTATGACGTTCTCTGGGCTGACAAAATTACTCCCAAGAGAGCCATTGGTACTTCACCCTTTATCATCATGTATGGTATGGAGGCTATGCTACCTATTACACTGGAGTTGTCCGCTTTGCAACTGGCATCCGCAGTAGAAGATGGTGAGTTCAGAGACCCAATGGGGAAGCGTATCTTGTACTTGATAAAGCTGGAAGAAGAAAGGGTGGAGGTTGTTGATAGAATCACTCAGCATCAGGAGTGAGTGAAGACAATTTTTGATAAGAAGGCTTGTCAATGAGACTTCAAGATCAAAGATGAAGTCCTTTTATGGGACAAGAAGAGACATGAGCCCAAGGGAATGTATGGAAAATTTGATCCCTTCTAGCTAGGGCCATTCAAGATCCATGAGTTCGCAGGGGAGAATTCCTACATTCTCTCGCACTTGGATGGAAGGCTCTTCCCATTGCCATACAATAGTCAATATCTAAAGCACTTCATTCCTTTGGGGTGGAGTGATTTTCCTTTCAGTTTTTCGTTATGTCATAGTGTTTCCCTGTTCCGTGAAGTTTTTGTCCTGTTTTAGGTGATTAGGCAGTCTTGTTTTAGGTGATTTTAGGGAAGTTCCAATCAATAGGTGATTAGGAAATGATCCTGACTCTATTGCCTAACTATCTGAACCAAACCCTAGCGATGCATTGGGAACCTTTTAGCAGTACAAACAAGATCTGAAGCTGATGACATACATCATAATTGAGGTGGTAGATACGGTAAGAAAGTTGGACAATACTCACTTTCCCTTGGTTCTATAGGAGGCTCAGAGGATACAATGATTTGTTGAGAGTGAGTGCCATGAAGAGTTCTCAAGAAATTCTCTCTTATGGGTGGCCTATGATTAAGACATCAGAAATGAAGCACAATTGGCATCCTACACGAATGGTACCTTCCTTTGGTGGATTAGGTGGTAAAGTTTTAAAAGCTTTGTATTCTCGTGAGTCTAAAATTAATTTTTTTTACAAAGTGAAATAACCACTCACCACAATATTGATGCATGCATTGATGAGTTTGCATGTATCACCCAAAATTTAAGAAAAACTCTAGAGGATCAAAGTTTGAGGTCCCAAGCACAACATGCACGACACACTCACCTCACTAATTCAAAAAATGAATGTGGTAGACAAGGAAAAGGAACTTGCTTAGAAGGACAAAGAAATTGAGAATAAAGATAGTGAAATGGCTGAATTGAAACTTGCTAATGAGAAGGCAAAAACCCAACTCATGATGTTGTACAAATGGTTAAAACTTCTCAAGAAAGGGAACTTCTAGCAGCTCATTATTTGAAGCAAAGAACAAAGGAGGTCTTCAAACTGTGCATTGTTGCTTATCAACACTCAACTCCATCTTTAGTGTCTCCACAACTAGGGACGTCTTCTCCCATATCTCCTCAATAATGATGGTTTTGTCTACTTTTTGTCATCTAGAAGATGACTTTTCTTTTAGGGGTGATGATGCAGATAGCTAAAATGTGTAATAGTTATAGTTTACATTAGTTATATTGTATAATCAGTAATGTAGTTATGAATTATTGGTTTATTAAAGTAGTTTTTGATAGTTGTTGACGGTGGGAATTCTTTGGCAACCACTGGCAAGTTTAAATACTTCTCTTGTAGTTGGAAAAGGGACCACAATGTTGGAAACTTCTCTTGTAGTTGGAAAAGGGAGTACATCATTGGAAGAGTTTCCCTATCCCAATTTTTTTATGAAGAGCATTGATGAATAAAGAACTGATTGTTATATCTTCTCAATTAGTATGTTATTCTCCTGTTATTCTTATATAAATAAATCATGTATGCATAACTCAGTTTAGTGTGCTTTATTAATTGTACATTTGTAGAGGAAGTAGACAGATTTAATAGTTTGGTATTTATAGGGTTTGATGGTGGGCTTGATGGATGAGGAATTATAAGTTTAGGTGGATGATTTGATGGTTTAGGATTTGAAAGGTTTCGCATACCTAGATGTTTAAGGTTATAGTTTGGCAAATGCTTGGCTCCTATTCCTTAAGGTATCTAACCATGGCCTCTCTTTTTTCCCTACTTAGGATGACTGGCTTGCTTGAGATAATGTCACCAAGGGATTCATTCATATGATTGCCATGATCTACAAGACTATCATTCTTAGAATATTTGTCTTGATCAACAACACTATCATCATCATCATTGTGTTCGAAGGAAAACTAGGGGTCCAAAATATTTGTTTTGCTTAGACTTTGGTTATGGACCAAGTTTGTGACTATAGTTTTTAACTTTGGATTAAAGTTGTGGTTGTAGTCCAAGTTGCACCTCATACAAAGAAAATGACAAAAAGAAAAATCCCAAGGCTCAAAATGGATAAGCTTCCTATTTCTGGTTCAAAGCAATGATGGTTGATCTAAACATTAAAAGACACAACACACGTGGACGAGCCTAAATTGGACAAGTGGATGTATCAATCCTTTTAGTCTCATAGTTATATTTCCTTTGAGAATTTGGGTATCCTTGTCCCTTAACCTTGGGTTGTAGGGACAAAATCCTCACTCGCAAACTAGCACGTGGGGGGACTACAAATGCCTATGCCCATGACTTACTACTTTGAATTCCTATGGATATGCTAGGATTAATGTCCTATGGCTAACCACTTACTATATAGTCGAAGGTATGTGAGGCCCAAGTCTGTGAAACAAGGGGTATGTTGAATGGCTTGGGTCAAGAGAGCAACCCACTCTCCACCTTCACTTTGCAATGTATAAAGTTCTTGGAAGCTTTGTTAGAAATGACAAATGTTTCCCAATGGGAGAATCTTCAATTTTCTCCCAAAGTTATATACCTTGCTTTAACTTGAGGGTTTGAGTCATTCTACTAGGTGATGAAATCCTAGTATAGGCCAAAAAAAAACTGAATTGGATCACTTTTGATCTTCAAGATTGCCTAAAAGGTGCAAGCGGAAAGCATACGTGAAACCAATCACTAAAAGACACAACTAATCTAATAATAAAGAACTCAGCAAGCAGGTTCAATTATTGAGCACCAAAGTGAAAACATGAAAGGTTAATTTTAAATTATTGAAAGAAAAATGTGAAATTTGGTTTGGAGTTTATGTCTTTGTCTATTGAACCTGCATGAAGATCATTAGTAGTTTCATAAAGAATGTCTTCAAATTTCCTCCTGGAGAAAGAAAATGGCCTCTGATTGAATCTAGTGAAGTTAACAAAGAACAAAGAGTTTGGCAATTTTTATTTTATTTTCTTATTGTAACAGTTTTTGTTACATAACATAATTTGGTTTATGTGTTTTAAAAAGACTTTATGTCTGATATCATGCAGCTCAATGAAAGTCTATGCACTATGGACTGTATTTTAAGTTGAAAGGCTGAAAATTTTGAGTAAAAGTTTTCCAAGTTTGAAGCATAAACAGAAAGAAGAACCTAACATAAGTTGTTACAACATTACAATCAATGGCTTACTAGTCATTTTGCAGCCTTTTTCTGTGGATAAATTGGGCTGAATGCAGTCTTCCCATGGATCATTGAAATCAAATGATAAAGCGGCTAAAAAGTTTGAAATATTATTTATGTATTTATTTTATTCAAATCCTTTGCAATAGTTAAAAGGATTCAAGATTCCTTCAGTTTTGGAGAAAACATAGACACATTTATTGACAAAGAAAAATGAATGTGTAATTTGAAGGTATTAACCTTAGATAAAAAAAGAATTAGCATTATATGTTGTAAATTCTTGTAATATCCCTTGCAAGTACTGAGATGAATTTGCCTTCAAAGAATATTGTTAGGTTCACCAAAATATGAACATAGATCTTGGTTGCTATGGGCCCTCTAACACTTTAGGGTTTTTCACCTAAAGGAGAAGGATAGACCAAAATGGCAATGTTCACACTTAAAATGCTCTGACTCAAAACTCTTCACTTGCTGCCTTTAGAATTTTATCAAACAGTTGGTGTGCAAGCTGATATAGGCTGATAAGAACTCCTGGTTGTTTTATTTTGACTTTCCTTGTTGCCAATGATGTTCCTTTGAATGTGTACAATGGTACCAATGATTGCAAATGACAACTATGAATGTTCCCAAGATGAAATGCAACTGTTTTTCTGTATTTTTGATGCATATAGATGACTGAAACTACTTGTAGTATGCAGCTACAGCAACTAGGAATTATGACAAACACTTTGGATGCAACCTAAGATGGCATACATGCAACTATAACTAAGTGACATTAACACAAACACTTGGTATGCAAACTAATAATAATATTTATGCCAAAATGAGAACTTGCAGCCAAATGACAATTTGTCAAACACTTGGCAAACATACTTCAATGTATTGGAGTCCGAAAACTGAATATTGCTGATATGAAAGTCTGATTACAATTTCAATTTGCAAAGATGATACAATTACTGAATTTCAACTATCAAAAGATGTCAACAAAGTGCTCTCATGGCTGCCAACAACTTCAGACCTTTGTGCTCAGAAAATTATGCAATACAAGATCAAATAACATCAAAGAACCTGATTTTTGAAGTGTGAATAATCAGCAAAATGAATGAAGACCTCTGATTTTATTGGAAATTTTGAAGCCTCCCAAGCATGAATCGCCCCTCTTGGTGAAACCGCCCTACCCTTGCCTGGCAATATTTTAGATAAATAAATGCAGCAATAAAACTCCACTTCTTAGCAATTGAAATGATCGGTAGGACTGAAGGAACAAAATGCAACAATGCCCAAAACCATAGGATGCTTCAATGATGAGATATGAGCAAAAATATCAAGCCAATGGTGCCCTTGCTGCTGTGTTTCAGACTTTAGAAATAAATAACAGCAACCTGGAAACACCTCCAATTTGTTCCTAAAATGATCTCCAAGCAGCCACGGAGAGTTTGACCTAATGCCCACAAAATTTCAAATTCAAGGATGTGCCAATATGAACCAAATCTGAGTATGAGTATGCAGATTGAAACCCTCCAACGACTGAAAATAAGCTCTAATGAAAAATCTGTAAATCCTCCAATGTATCACAAATTGGACTTCTGAAATAACACCCACTCAAATAGCAATAATTCAGCTAATATTTCACAACCTCAAAATTGCATAACCAATGAGAGTTTTCGTTCCCAATGGCTGGAAATGGCAGAAACCCTAGCTGGCTCCTTCACCAAACAAGTCTTTTATTCAAATGTCAATTCCTCGATGATGAAGCAATGGCTTGATCTTCTTTTATACTTGTTTTCAATCCATCTTCAAGAAGCTTCTAGAAAATAATAATATTATTTTATTTTATTTTAGTGACTTTATGATATAATATTTTATTTCACTTTATTAAATTAATTAAATATAAGGTCACTTTATAATATTTATTTAATTAATAACCTTACAAATAATTAATTTAATTATTATCTCCCTTCTTTCTCCAATTCAACTGAATCTAGGAAATGGAAACCACCAACTGACTAGATTTCTGCTACAAAGGACCCCCTAACCATGCACATTAGCCTACGAGGGTCAGGAATAGGCTAAATCCTCTGAATAGTGATGCTCATGAAAATGGGGACATTGCAATTTTTTTAACACATACACATTTAATAGGTTTACAAATTCTACAAGCAAATTGCTTTGCTCTGTGATTTGATGTGTAGGTGCAAAACTTTTTTTGAATCTTTTTGATTCCTATCAATTTCTAACACGTCACGAGCTATGGGGATCCAAAATAGTTGCTTCAGTTTGTTTTTGTTTTTAAAACAATTTCAAATGATTATTTGGATCCTTCTATACAAAACATTACCTATCTTGTAAAATTTCAGTACTAAACTATTCAATTTACTGTCTCTAAAATAAAATTAGAAATAAGTTAATTGCTAACAAAGGATTTGTTTGGAGAGATATAACTTGATGCAGAACAAACCAAGCTTAAGATCCAATCCAAGATGTGATTATGTGATGGACATAGCAAATTAGAAACTCCTCCCTGGGGTCAGAATTGTGAACAAGAGTGAAGTGAAACTTGACAAGCTTGATTACATGTCTTTCACATGATCAATCACGATTGGATCAAGAACAGCCTGGTGAGATAGGAATGGGATAGTTTTTCTGCAAAACTGAATCATTTTTCTGTTTTTCGTATTTATCTTTTGGAAGACACGGATCATCGGATGTGCCCAGCACTTCAGAACCAAATAAGAAAAAACTGTCTGTTATATACAGACACTTCTCTGAGCCTGCAAGTTAAAATTAAAAAAACAAGCCCTGTTCTTGCAATCATTACTCAAAGCTATGAACAAAATCAAAACTATAGAAGATAGTGAAAAAGGGTCATATTAAGTTTATATGGAACAAAGATACATCCAAGTTTTAACTCATGAACAAATACATAAACCAAAAGAATGCCATTGTGGGAAGACATAAAATAGTAAAATACTACACATGTAGCACCTTTAGTATTCCATTTTAGATGAAAGGGTAGTTCCCATTGGGCATGCCAAATTTAAGTATGCGAAATTAGATCAAATAATAAAATTAAAGGAAAACAATATTTAAAACTACTTATTTTAATACCGCATGCAAAGCTCTGATAGAGCACTAAAGGATATACTCTTGATTCTAATGCTCAGATATTTGTTAGTTGTTCAGTCAACATCTACTTGCACAAACTGGGATCACAATTCTTGAAAAGTGAAGGATTTGATCTCAATTTCTAGGATTTTGGGGATATGGATGAGGATAGGTGGTGGCTATTATTAGTTAATTAGCTCACTTATTGATTTAATGGAATTATTTATTCATTTTGCTCAAATAATTAACTGATTGAGTTTGATTTGTTAATTGATTTTTTCTTTTCAAAGATTTGTTAACTATTTTGATCAATTAGTTAACTGATTTGATTTATCATGGTTTTTTTAAATTCTTTTATTAGATTTTTATTTTTTATTTTTGGAAAACTGCTACCAAGGCGATAGCTCCCAATTTATTAAAATAGAAAGAAAATTACATCTTGTTTCAAGTACATTTTGGCGCTATTTGGGCTTATATGTATACAATGTTATCAGCCTAGTGGCCAGCTCTGTCATCCTTCCAATTTCCATTTCTGTGAACAGACCTTTGTTGACAATTACATGCTTGAGGAAAGGTTGCAGGCTCTTTTTGAAGAAGCATTCCCGATACAGATCCACAGCTTTCGTGTACCTCCTTTGTTTCCTCACCTTTCTGTTGTCCACCATGTCACATATGAGCCCTTGCTCTGGATTTTTGTTGAAGGCTGAGATGGCCACAATGGCATCCTCGACGAATTGTTCCTTGAGCAGGTGCTGCGCCATAAGCTTCCCTATCATTTTCCTCACCACAGTCCTTACAATGTTAGTCAAGAACACTACGATCGGATTACTGTCATGTATGTGCCCTGAAGTGAGACGATGCTCCCCAATCACCATTCTGATTTCCTCCTTCACATTTGGCTCCTGAGCTCTTTTATTAGATTATTGTGGATAAATGATTATTTAAATTAATTTGGCTATTTGTGAGAAAAATGATGTATTCAAGTTAATTAAACAATAAAGATTATTTAATCAATTATAGTTTGATGAAGTGGATTTTTTAATGTGAAATTAATTATTTTAATGAGTGAATGTTGTTGGACATTGAGATGGGAGTGATGGTATGAAAATTAGTGTTAGCAATATTTCAAAAGTCTACAACTAGCTCCAGCATTGCCTGTTTATGATAATTTTCCTTCAATAAAATTCTTGTTTTATCATGTGAAGTTCCTCAAAGTTGTACATGATTCATTTTTTTGGAAGTTAATTATTCTTTTTAAAGATGAAATATGCTATTGTTAATTACTGTAATAGGTTCCTTTCAGCTGTTTTTTTTGTTTGGAAGAAAATGATTGAACCAGAAGGGTAAAAGAATTCTCTTCATGCTCTCAAGACGCAAAGGACATTTGGGTAGTGTTCAGAAATCTTTGATTTCAACTATTTTAATCTGTTTTCAATTTTTATGTTGTGTGCAGAAATGGGAACCTGTTAAGAGTGTAGATGTTTGTGAACTTCTGAGCAACACTAGAAATGATCAAATTTTGGGATCTCAAGGTGATTTGGTGGAGAATTTTCAGAATATGGACTTGACAGAAAGTCTCAAGTCTATACATGGATTGTTGGGTACATTCACTCACCTAGGCATACCAGAAGATCAAGAGGAAGAATATGGTTTCCAACCAAGTTTGGAGAAGGATTACAAAACTAGTCAACTATCTGTCAAAAATAGTGAAGAAACAAACAGGAACTGCGATTTGGATAATGAAATTCAAGAAGTGGAGGAGCCAGATCTCCCACCGGGTTTTGAGCCAGATAGCATGAGAATGCAGAATGATGTTGTTAATCAAAAGAACCAACAATGCAAGGAAAAAGTGGTCAGATCAAAGTTTTGCGAAAAATTAAATCCATGGAAGTGCATATCACTGTTGTTTGATCATTTGCGGAGGATACTTCACAAGAGGTGTCAACCTACTCTATATTCTGTTATGCTTTTTTTAGAAACAACAATTCCATCTTTTCAAGAATTTCAACAATGTTGTTTATGCTTATGGTGTCTTTAGCAGGTGATTTTTATTTTATTTTATTTTGTAAACTCAGATGCAGTAATGTGTAAAATATTCATGATTCTGCTTCTGATTTTATTCAGTACTGAAAGATTTATTTCCAAGAATGTGAAAAAATAAGGACATATAACTGAGTAACAAGTAGTTTACAGTAATGTTTACTTCAAATAAGCTTGCAATCAAGTAGAGTATGTTGACACAAATATAGATTTGTGACACAGTAACTTTCCCTTGATATATTTGATCTGTAAGAAGTCTATTTAAACTGGTGCCTAGTTCATTAGCACAAATCTTAGTCTATGGCTTAGTTAATTGATTATGTACAGATTTAGCTCTCTGCTATGCAAATTTATTTAGAGTTCACATTCCATCAAATTTGATGAAGTAACAAAAGAAAGAAAGAAAGAATATATTAATGTTTATGAATGACCTAATATAGATCAAAGGGACTGGAATGTGCAATAGGTAAAATAGCAAAAGATGAGGACAAAATGGGTACTAAACACCAAGCAAAAATGAAAACAAATAAATGTATAAAATCCCCTAATGAATTTTTTCAAATTTATTTGCACTCTTCCCAATGAACATTATGTCAAACAGTTGGCATGCAGATTCACACTGAAGAGTTTCTGCTAGGTTGTGTTATATGTTTATAGAGTTTTGGCTAATGCATTAATGATCACATGCTCATATACAATGATCCGAACCAAGTTGGTAATTCAAAGATGGCATAGCATAATATTTATTGACTGATTACAAGTTATTTTCTGCACTAAAAATTGCTGATAAAGAACAAAATGCAGAAATAACATGCATTTAAATTTTAAATTCTGACCTTAAACTAGCATACATTCATCGTTTGAAGAATTAACAACACCTTCAGTAGCAATGATCAACCCAGAAAAGTATAGCATAGTGTTTACAGGCAGCACTGAGGTTAATGCTGCTTGAAATCTACATACCAAAAGAACTGCAGGTCATCCAACTCTCATGCCAGACTTTGCAACTTTCTGTCACACTTCAAACGCCCAATCTAGGACTCATTTAACCCCTTAATCTGCACCGAATATCTGCAAGGAGGAACGGCTAGCATAGACATGCATACATGCCTTGAAATGTCTCCATAGACGCCCAAATAACTGACCAATGTTGTAATGTCCCCATTTTCGTGAGCATCAGAGTTCAAAGGATTAGCCTATCAGTTGACCCTCATAGGCTAGTGTGGTGGATTAGAGGGTCCAGTTTGGGAGTTATGGAGTTCTTCAGGTGGCAGTTGTCAGTGTTCTTTCTCCAGATCCTTCTTATGTTCTGAGGCATTGATATTCAGAGGTCTCTGGTTCAGTTTTGAGGGAAATACTATTTATAGTAAGCTAGCGGATGTTAGAGAGGGGCCCTTACTGTTTTTAGTAAGGCAGTTGGTTGTACAATGGATACAATGGTTAACTCCCAGGATTAGACAAAATTGAGAAATAATGATTATTTGTGGAGTTATGTTATTTAATTATTAATAAAGTGATTACTTTATTAATAATTAATTATAAAGTGCAATTATAAAGTTTTAAATTCACTTTATGTCCGATGGGGCCATGACCCTTAAAAGGTCACTTAAAGTACATTAAATATTATTATTTAATCAGTGCCCATTTATTGAAGCATTAATTAAAGTGAACGCGAAATATTAAATATCATTTTAAATGATTTAAAAGAGACTTTTAGAAGGGATCGACCTATTTGGAGAAGTATATAAATGCCATCAAAAAGTAAATGAAGGTATCATTGGATCATTTTACATATTGGATTTGTGCTTTTGAAGAGCTTGGTTCTTGAGGATGGAAACCTAGGGTTTCTGCATATTTCAGCTTTGGAGAGCGTAGCTGCTTCGAAGTTTGTGCATTCTGAGGTTGTGAAAGACCAGCTAAAGATTGCCTCGTGGATTGGCTTAATTCACGAGTCAACATTGTGCTTCACCAAATTTATAGGAGGGATTCAGAATAAGGGTTTCATCATCTTTTCAAGATCGAAAGATTGTTTCCGGGTATGCATTTGAAATATGCCCCTTAATTTTTTCTCTTGATTTTCAATGCACAAGCACCCGTTAAGGTTAGCTCCAAACCAAAACGATGTGGAAAAGAACTCTAACCAAGAATGCGCCGTATAACCACTTAAGAGGGGCGGGCATATGGTCAGAGGATCCCTAGGATCTAATAACTCAACAACTGTAGGTTGATTACAATTGGAAGTACAAAATAAACTCAACGCCAAGAATGTGCACACAAGATCCCTTTGAAGGCGAGGTGCTAACATATGGCGGAGTAAGTATTACAAAACTGAAAGAACTTAGGCGGTGAACCAACAATAAAGATTTCCACTCAACCACTTAAACAGTGGGGGGAATACTACAAACAATTCAACTAATTCATTCGCTGCGGCGGGCATCCACTTATTAGTGGGAATTCACCACTTTTCAATGGGTACAAATGAGAATTAACAAGTTCTTTTTCCACACTGGTAGTAAACCATCTAGGGGTTACAATGTTTGAATAGAATTTTACAAGTAATTGCAGCAATAACAATGGTTGGATTAGTACTACTAATTCTCAACCTTACAATCAAGAAATCTGCAAATTACAAGTATTACAATGATAGAGAACAATGCTAAGATGTAAAGAATGAATTCTTTTCAATGTTTAACACTCAAATGATGAAGTAAAGGCCAAAAACAGAAAACTAATGCAATCTGATATAAAATCTGAGTTCTGGAAATTCTGATCAGCAAACAAAAAACACCATGAAAAGCTCATAACTCCATCAATATACCTCCAATCGAGATGAAATATTCCGAGCCAATTTTTTTCAATTTTACAACTCAACAACAAGAATCCGTTAGGGTGAGTTCAATCAAACCAGCAGTTACAAATAACTTGTTGCCAAGAATGCGCACTCAATCTCAACAAGAGAGACGCTGTCATATGGCAAGAGGATCGTCAGGGCCTTAAACAAATTGCAATTGAAGGTAACTCTAACCAAGAATGTGCCCGAGATGGACGAACATATGGTCAGAGGATCTCAATGAGTGCTAAAAGGTAACTCTAACCAAGAATGTGTCCGAGATGGACAAACATATGGTCAGAGGATCTCTACCACTACAAGTGCTGAAAGCAAACTCAACACCAAGTATGTGCTACTCAATCCAGTACGGAAATGAGGCGACCATATGGCGGAGATATAAAGAAATACAATGCAACTTCAGAATGTAAAGTAGGGATTACAAAACATGATAAAGCAAGATTAAGAGAAATGCTGACAGTACTACTGTACAACTTACAATGAGATATAGAATGCCTACAAGATCAAGGATTAGATGCTCTTCAAATTGCTGCAATAACAAAATGTCTTCCACAAGGCCTTTTAGGACTCCCTAACACCAATCCATGAAGAAAATGCAGATTTCTCAAATCTGATCTGACAGACCAGCATGTTAATTTGCAAAACCAGCAACACAGCACCCTACCTAAATGCTCATAACTCATTCAATTTTCACTCAAATCACATGGGATAAGATGCATAATGATCCTAATGAGAATACGCCCAAGATAGAACCCAGAAACTGACCCAAGAACCCACTGATATTTTCTACACGAAATCCAAGACACGTCCAGATGGTACGGCCCTCAAGGAAGGGCGATTTCTTAAGATAAAATTCAATTCTTCATTAAAAAATCTGCAACTTGGTAAACAGGGGCGCCCTTGCCAAAGAGACACAAAGAGACAATACCCAAAATGATTCTTTTTGTATTTTTTGACTTATGAGTAAAAACATCAATCAGCTATAGGGAAATGACAACTCCAGAACTTCACTAATAAGCATGAAACAGAACTACAAAATGCAAAACTCAAGCTACAATGCAAACTCACTACAAAACCACTCAATAACAAGCAAACCTCTCCACTAGGCACTATCTCTCAAGCACGAAGTCGAGCCAAGGCTAGGAGGCATTCATTCCTCGAAGCAGTCCAGCACCATTTCGGCAGCATAACATTACTCAAGATATCGGATGCCCAAATGAGGACCCAAGACGTCCTTTTATAATTTGTGAAGACCCCTCCAGAAGCTTCTAGAAACCCTAATTCTTTTCCCTCCAAGAATAGGCGTCACTTCCTTTAAGGCTTCATTTTTGACTTTAATGAAATTCATCTCTTCAATATAGGCGTCCAACCTAAAGCTTCAATTTGACCTTAATAATTATAAAATTACCTCAATGAGGCGCCACCCCTTAAAGACCACCTTTTAATACAACATTAAGTTATGAGATTAGGCCAAGAGGGTATTATAACATTAAAATATAACATTTTTAAATCAACTGGAATTATCTCACCAAAAAATGCTTCCCAAGGTCAAGATTGATCAAACCAACTGGATTGACTGAAGATGAGAGCCCACCGTGCCAAAGCCAACAGGACCACTGCCAGAAATAGAATTTACTAAAAATAGTAAATTCATGAAGGTGCTCAGAATGCCAAGAAAATGACATCACCGCGAAGCTCACGGAAAACCCAGAAGGAATCCATAGTTCAATCACCAAAACATGAGCAATAGCAACCTCCAAACATGAAACCCTAATTTTCACCCCCGAGTAGCCTACGGGTCTCCAGAATAGGCCAACGGTCAACAAAAAAGATCATGTTCGAGAAGGGGACATTACACGAGATGAAACGAAGTGCAGTGATCATTTGGAGGATAGGCGCCCAAGACACAATGAAGAAACAACTTCAAAACACCTTCTATTAATTGGCACGAATTCCAAAACAAGTTGCTGGAGGAAGTACGGCCCTAGAGGAAGTACGGCCTCTCTAGAAAATCAAACACTTCGCCATAAAATCTGATATTTTGCAAAAAGGGTCACCCTTGGCATAGAATTGATAAGCATCAATAC
>VDFB02276457.1:0-82337 GCA_007258455.2 Sequoia sempervirens | reverse complement strand
TTACTAAACCAAGTTCTTCTCCCTGAGTGATACTTCTCCTCTCTTCAGGAGGCTTGATTCAATTCCTGCATCCAACTTAACACTTTGCAACAATAATTAGCTGAAAACAATATATTCACTTGCATCATCTATTTTCATAATCAAAATATTTCATAACATTAAATTAAATCAACATTTATTCATCATATTTCTAAAACACATAAAGCATAAACACACTCATCTAAAGCTTTTTCACCCAACTAGGTAAAATTAAATAAGTAGTAACACAATGGAGTGTAACAAGTAGGGGGAAGAGACAATATTGATCATCAATCAATCATAGGTAATTATATAAGTTGATAAAAGTTGCTAGAACCAATTGTGTTGAGTAAAGTGAAGTTAACATTATTGGACATCAAGGTTGATGTGTCATACACACTATTAAAATTAATGAGACGTTGAAGTTGATGTAGTTGAACAAACCATGTTTGTGCTTATATTGGAGTAGAACTATAGAATGGTCAAAGATGATAAGCATGTCAATATAATTTTCTTCATTCATGTCACAATTGGCAAGGCAACAAACTTTTGAATGAAACAACATCAATTGATTACACTAAGATGTATGGTGTATCAATTTGCAAGTGCAACAAAGAGTATTGGATGACCTCACAACCATATGCTCTAAATCATCTTCAAAGTCCTTTGAGTTAGGGGGTTTGTTGGGTCTTGTGATCCAACTATGTTTATTTTATATAATTTTAAAATAAAACATTGTTGGGGAATGCATCTCATTCATGAGACATCTTGTGTTAATACTATTAATTAATACTAGTATGTTAATTGTTAAAAAAATCATACAAATGATTGGCTAATTGTTTATATGATAATTTTATTGTGTGTTTATAAAAACCTTAGAAATCAATGTGATCAATCAATAAAACATAATATGTACCATGACTACTACAAATTAAAAAGCGACTTCTATTTCAACATCCTCCCTTCTTGGTGAGCACATGGGTACTTTTGATGGCTTAGCAACTACCCCAGATGCCTCTTTTGCATAATCCTATCAATTAGGGATTGGGGGAAAAAATGTTTTGTTGCTATTGCACAAAGAAATCCTCAACAAGACTTGCTACCCTTGCCCCATGCTACAAACCCTCTTGATATCTCATTTGGGGCTAATGTGCTTGAAGTAAGGACATTTTTGCCTCCCACATATTGATTTGTAGGTTCAATTGATTCTAGCCACATCTCCCTAATCTAAATTTATGGATCTCTAATACTTGAGGCCCTATAATTGAAGGAAGAATTGAAATCTATCCATATGCAAAAGGATATTTTGTTGTTACCTTTGATAAGATTGAAGACTACAATGTTGTTTTTTAGGGTTTCATGTGGCTTGTGCAAACAATATCCCCTTTTACTCAAACCCTAGTTTCCCTTGTTCAATCTAACAACTCAATCATTACATTTCTCACCCACCCAAATTAGGCTTCCAAACTTGCCTCTCCAATTTTAGCAAGAGCCCTACTATTTTGAGATTGGGAACATCCTTGGATAGTATATTTTGGTCGATCTTGTAACTCCACAATTCACTCATATGACATACAAATACCTATGGACCTAGGATTATTAAAGGCATGCCCTATTGAAATTGTCTAGAATGTTGTTGGTCATCATTGGTGTCAAGTTTTAGACCGCAAGGGCATCCCCTTTTGTTGTCGTCATTGTTTTAACACTTGACATGTGGCAAAGCATTGCAAGCACTTTAAGCCCAAATCTCAATTGTCTTTTAGTGATATGATATTTAGCCCAAGGACTTCACCATTCCTTTAATGACTCTACAACCTAATTCTCAATCCAAGCCTATGGAGCTTGTTCCTATTGCTCCAACCTTTACCATGGATTCTCAAGTTGTACTACCTAAAGCACTTGAGTCATTAATGCATGTTGCTCCTATTGATATTGCCAACATTGTTGTAGCAAATGACATTGTTCCTCCTTTCGATGCTCTTGTGCATAAATATCGAGAATATTGATCTTAATGCTATTCTAGATTGCCTCTCAACAAATGGTGTTTCAAATACTTTAACCATGGTCCATAGGGGATATGGCACCCTCAAGCTTCTTTTTGTGCCTCAAAAGTCAAAATATCACACATGGGTGTTTGTAGTTTAATTTTGATTTAAGGGTTGTTAGTTCCTTCAAAATTTGGTGTCTACTTTAACATTGGGGCTACCTTTTCATTGTGGGTTTATTGTTAAAAGCTACTTTTGAGCTAAGTTCTTGCTTCTAAACTTGTGCTACTTTGTTAGCATTTTGATGGACTTTATATGATCTAAAGAGCCTAGGCCCGTAGTTTCCTTAATATATCAAAAGCATTATTTAAAATGTAGTTTCTATCCACTTTACTTTCTTAACAAGGTGGCCAATGCCTTCATCATTAGCTTTTCCATATAAACACAACCATTGGAATAAAAAAAGCAACATGTCTAGGGGAAAAATTATATACATTACATTTGAAATTATTTCAAAATCTAGTTATGCAAACAAAATTTAATGCACAATAGAAAACCTTAAAAATTAAAGTATTGAAGAAAAATCATTTCTATAAGATATTTATTCATCAACTAAAATCATAAGAATGGTTTCATATAGTTTTAAGTTCATTTAATTGTTTATTGTTTAAACATTTTTAAGAACTTTCTAAAAATTAATGGTTCAATAATTTTTTAATTTTAAATATTATTAAATTGTTATATATATATATATAAAATCCCTCCTATTAAATTGAAATTCCAATTTATAAATTACAAACTCTACTATTATTAAAAAGAACATTCAAATGATATTTTATATTAATTAAAAAATTATATAAAATCATTTATATTACTAAAAATTAAATAATAAACTTAATTAAAAAATCATATAAAAACTCTCTATTGTCAATCCCCTATTTGTAGAAAATTTTATAAGCTATTAATTGATTCATAATCGACACCTATAGTTCTTTCTTAAATAAATAAATTAATGACAATAAAATAAAATTACCATATAAGATACTGAAACGGTTTGTCCATTGATCAACATATGAGGTATATTTAGACCTAGAGATTAGCCGTTGAAGAATGGTCGACATTAAAAATATCATTAAAACAAGGCACCATAAGCATCTTTTTACTGTGTATAACTTTTTAAATAAACTGTAAGATCTCAAAAAGAAGTTTACATAATCTAATTTCAGATCTGTACTAAAGTTTTCAAAATGAAGTTTATAAAACTTAAACACAAAGATAAATTATAAGGAAACAAGGAAAATGTTAATAGCATGAGGTTTCCACAGTCCATGATCAATTAGTGCTGAGATTTCTGGCTTATTATTATGTGTGATCTCTTTTGTATTAAAGATCACACACAATTATAAGTCAGAAATCTCAGCACTAATCAAGAAAAAAAATCTCCCTCACTCTTATTTTAGATCTGAAACATCTACATTGTCAAGCTCCCTTGAACAGATTTGCGTATTAGAAAGAAGTGGCAAATTGCAAAATGAATTCCTTTTAAGGAAAAAACACATAACTGGGAGTAATTATTATAGATCCTAACACAATGAGGGTTTCAAATTAATACATTTTCACAGTGTTGTGGTTAGCTTAATAAGTAATAAATCAGTAGGAGAATCTACAAATTCCAAAACCACATTGCATTAAACAAAGCAGTTGATAATGCTCAATTATGGGAAAATTTGAGTTACTGTTTACAATACAAAACAGAGTAGGAATAAGGTATTTTACTCACAATAATCACATAGGCTAACAAGATTCAACCTTTGGACACAAACAACTGTATTTGTGCAATCACGTGATCTGATGTGCAAAACCTGTGCGCATGCGAAGAAGGGGAAAATAAAATAAATAAATAAACCTAAGCCAAATCTATTCACCTCTTTGCTGTACAGAAGAGAACTAACTAATGGACAGCTAATATATCCAAACCTAAAGCATTTAATAAAGGCGAGTTAGAGAGAGTATTAGGATCCTCTGCTTCTGTGTGCATTGGAGTTGCAACAATTTCTTGTGTGAGCGTCCTACTTCCATCGATCTCTTCTGTGGGAAGTGTACTTACAGTGATTTGTTGTTGGGAGGCAGGAACAAGGAGGAAATCTTTCTGTGCTACCAACTTTTTTCTCTGAGGATAAGCAGGGCCGAACGTCCTGCTGCTGAAGCAGGGCATCTTTTCCACTTCTTGTGGCTCAGCATCGGTGAGGTTGTTGAAGTCTCGTGTTCGAGTCTCATGGGCAGCGGTCAAACAAGAAGATCGGGTGCTGCGCTTGGCATCTCGCAGTTGTGCCAGGGCTCCAGGCTTGAGGTATTTCTTGGCCTCAGTTTTTCCCTTCGTTCTGCGGGAGGGTTTCATGGCCTTCATTCAGTTCGGAATCTCAGGTCTTTTAATGGAATTCGGAGATTGAAAGCTCTGAAAATGGGTGGGAATTCGGAGGATGAAAGGCATGACAAATAGGAGGGAGAAATGAGTTCAAATTAGTATGTAAATGAGGAAAGCACTTTCGAGGATAATTTGAATTTTCCCCCCTTCTCTCAAAGTGCAATTCTTCCGTCTTTTTATCTTTGGTTAAGTTTTTTTTAATTATTTTTATTTTGTGGTGTATGAAAGTATTAATGGGACTTACTACTTGGTTTCATGGAAGGGGGTTTTTTTAAATATTTTTTAGGAATATTTTAAAGTTGGTCTCGTGAACTTAGTATTGCAGTTTAGTTTAAAAGTTTAAACTCTGAAATTTAGGGAAGTTGGAATGGAATGCTATAATTAATAAATAAACATTTCCCTCTATTTTTTCCTAGTGGGAATCCAAAATTCCAAATGATTGACAAGTGGCAGAAAAAATTCCTAAGTTGGTGGGGAAATTTCTAGCCCCATCCAAATTTCACCAACTAAAATCTCAAGCCCTAAAAGTTAGGGGATGTTATTTTTCACGAAAAGATTTCAATTAAGGGTGGGTCCTCACTCTTGTGGGGTGGTGGCCCCATGAATAAATAGTAACAATAACAATTTTTGTAGAAAAAAATTGGAGGCAAATAAAAAAGAGGGAAAGAAATTTATTGAGCCACCTAGCAGCTTTTTCAATATGCAGCCTCTTGCTTATTTTCAGTCCTCCATTTCTTGTCACAACTTTTTTTCAATTCCTAAACAATAGCTACTCCACCAAAATAGACCCTGAACCCCCCATGGGACTTTACCCTTACAATTAATTTTACCAATTGTTAAATCATTTTTTTTAAACTATCTCAAGAAACTAAAATATTTCTTAAATTTTATGATTAATGAAGTAAAGCAAAACAAAAATAATAATTTTGGTTTAGATTAATTTAATAAAATGTATATAGGAATAATGAATATGATTAATTAATAAAAATTTATTGGAATTGGTAATTTGATAAATTGTTAGAATTAAATTTAGAAATGCAATGGAAATAATGATAATTTTATAATTTAAAAGAGAATAATCCAAATGAATGGTTTGTACTTTGCAATGCCTTGGGCTCGACAATAGTAGGTAACAATCTATCATTCACTTCACAATAAAAAAAAATTGTCTTTATTCTATGTAAGGTCGAGTCCAAGGACCAAGATCAAGTCCACAAACATATCTACCATACATATAAGAACTTGTACTAAGTGCCTCTTTTGTGGCACCTTCAATAAGGCCTAGTGGTAAACAACCCATGGTGGATTATTCAGTTGATTGTGTAGACACAAAGGAGGTGGGGGAAAGTGTACTAGATATTGAGGAGGTTAATCAAATCCTACCTTCCCCTCCAAGAGCACCAATTGAGGATCCCCATCAAAATAGAATGACAATTGACCTAAGGTCTAGGGACAATATGGTAAATGATGTCAAGGAAATGGCTTGCAGAAAATTTATGTGTGATGATGATTTTGTCAATATAATGAATTCAAGGAATTTTTAATGAAAAATAAATCAAAAGGATTTTTGGAAAAATTAAACAAGAAGAAAGGAGAGACATATAAGGATGAGATGAAAAATATAACCAAGCATATGGAGGAGTTAAATTTTAAACTTAAAAACATATCTCCCAATGAAGGGCAAAAAATTGTCAAGTGGATGCCTATTATTGCCAAATCGAAACATCGCCTCAGCTATGTCGTTATATAATATAAGGAGGAAATAATCTGATCTAGAAGTGTTAACTTTAGAGGTTCAAGCAAATGATTTGTAATTTGGATTAGGCTTCAATACAAAGTATGAAACATTGGTCGTTTGGGTGATTTCATAAGATTTAAATAAACCCCAAGTGGAGGTAAGTGATTTATCAAGAAACCTTATTTTCAGGAGACTTTCTAACACAAGTGCTCCCCAAGTAGCATCACTAGCTATCAATACTCCACTATTTAGTGAGGCAACAACAAAAAGGTTGCAATTTGATTACAATAAATTACAAGAAGATCATATAAAATTATTGAAGGAATACAACATTATCAAATCACAATTTCCTCCATCTCCAACCATTGCTTTAGATCCATCTATACCTCAATCCAGCTTAGTTGAAATATCATCCTAGGATAGAAAAATATTATCATTAAGGATAAATGAGTTAAATGAGTAGCTCAAATAGATCAAGGAAGTAGAAAAGAGTGTCACGAATGAAGGATAAAAAATGGTTAGTGATTTGGTTGATGACTTACTTGGTCATAGGATATCTTGCATAGTTCACAAGTTGGAAGATACTTGGGGAGGGTATAAAAAATTGAAGAATTCTTATATCAAGCATATGTAGCAATAGGTAAGTTTGAAATTTATATTTAGTACTTGGATTCCCAGACTTATAGCAATGAATGAACTTTGTAGACTAGCCAAGTATGTTTCTAATTCTCCTATGGGATTGGTTGAAACCAATTAAGTGGTTGGTTTATTACGAAAAATTTCAACTTATCAATCTAGATTAGAATTATAATTGAAAAATAAGTTGAAAATTTTTGTAACATTGGAGCAAGGGGTGATGCTTGAAATATTTGACAACAATGGGATATTGAATTATAATTGAAAAATAAGTTGAAATTTTTTGTAACATTGGAGCAAGGGGTGATGCTTGAAATGTTGGACAACAATGGGATAGTTGAGCCTTTTGAAATATGAAAACGTGAATTTGGTAATGTTGTCCCTTCACTACGTTCATTTATATGTGTTAATGGAAAGCTAGATTTTGGCCTATTGAATAATTCAATTGATGAATGAATAAAACTAGAATCAAGTATGGATGTGTTCAACAAGGAAACTAGGGAAAATTATGGATGCAAAATATAATGCCCAAAATAATAAAGTGTCAAAGGTACTATAATTGTAGTGTCCATTATAATTCCAAGCTTGAACAATATAATGAATAAATGTAGATTGTTTGTTCCATTGGTCATCTAGTTCCAGTGTCAACATCCTATTTGGATCAATATGAAGCAAGTGGCAATTTTGTTCTTCAACAATATTTTGGAGCAATTCCCGATATTCGGTTTCAACTTTTTATCTTTAGTGGCATCTTCAAGTTTCAATTATGAGTTTCTAATGGCCTCAACAACTTCTTAAATGAAAGAGGGATATTTTTTAATGGATTTTGTTCTCATTCTATTCTAATAAAAATGTAAAATCGTCAAACGTAAGATGATACACGTGAGTCATGTGACTTGGCTTGTGATCCTGTGTGCTCACTTTTTCTATATAAGGAGATTTGTGCCTCTTTGTAAAGGGTTCTAAATATTCATTTTGGGAAAGCTTAGTCTAGAGATATTAGGTTTAGGTCTTAGTGTCAGAAAAGGATATTTTGTAAGAGGAAGTTTTTGGAGCATCAATGTATATTTTCAATTGAATTATATGTGTGGATGATGAAAATGTGAATCACAAATAATAATAATAATAATGAAATGAAAGTACAAAATTCAAACTTCAACAATCACTCAATGAAGCTCAAGATCTTGGCTAAAAAATTATTAATAAAAAAAATCATCATAGAAAAGAACTTGAATTGCTCCATTATGGGTCGCTCTTCAAAATAACGATAACCATGAGAGAACCATAAAGGTACAATGCAATGATAATGATAAATTCTCAAAGATAAATGTTACCTATGCTTGATAATGATAGCTTGATTTCTTGAGAATGATAATGCTTGATAGTGCTTAATAATACTTGATAGTAATCATGATCTAATTCTAGGGGATATGAATGAATAGAGGCTTTGTATTTAAATGCTTTATTTGATTTTTGATCAATGGTGGAGATTAATTAAAAGATCAATGGATAGGAAAATTTAAGATAGGTTAGGAGCGGAATTTGTATTTTGATAAAGGAGGGAAAGTTAAAAGAATTAATATAAATGGTGGGAGAAACAAATAAATATTTATTTATTTATTTTAGAGGGGAGAATTTAATTTATTTAAAAGAGGAGTGTTAGCCAATTAAATAATTTTTAAAAATTATTTAATTATAATGGACCAAAGATAATTTGAATTTGATTTTTTTTAATGTTAGAGGGAAAATTGTAAATGATGAATTAATTAACTAATTAAAAATTATTTAATTAATATAGATAATTGCCTAATTAAATAATTAAATAAATATTTAATGAATTAATTAACTAATTAAATAATTATTTAATTAACTTTATCTTTATTTTTAATATAGATAGTTGCATATTCATCAAAAAATATTTAATTATTATGGATAAAAAGAGGATATTGGCTTAATTAAATAATTAAAAATGATTTAATTAATATAGATAGAAGGATTGGGGTTCATCCCATAGTGCGATGGTTAAGTGGTGGCATTGTTGTTGTGGTCAACAAGGTTCAAGTCTCTGTTGGGCTATTATGATAATAGGTAATATGCCTTTGTTGATCCAATGTGCTCGTAGGCTTGACCAACAGTCCCCAATTTGTGGCATCTATGGTTCATAGCTCTAGTCTAAAAAAAACACTTACGAATCAAATGTATATATATATAGGAGAGAGAGTGATCTATAACTGACTAGTGTGTGAGGCGATCATGTATTGGGATCCGTGTGGGTGCCAAGTGGGGGAGGCTGAGTCCTCCTCCACACAGGTTTGCTTGCATGGCCTCAACTATACGTGATTGGGGCTAATGCTCTTTTATTTTACTCCAAGCTTTGTTAATTTAGTTTCTTTCGCTTGTGTAATATGTATTCTCCCATTTACGCTCTGTAAGCAAGTGCAACTCTCGACCCTCTGAGGCATTAATGGAATGGGGTACAAACCCCCCTGACCCCCTAGCAAATGGCGGTGGTCGGCCTTCACCAGTTTTACCCTTCAAAGAAGCTGTTGAGGGTAACCGTGTTCCCATTCTTGAAGGTGCCAAATTCAATGTTGTGGTCGAGCGTGAAGAGGTGGGTTTCGATGGTAGAGAAGGCACACACCTTGAAACTTCCTACTTTGCTAAACTTGTTCCAAACCCTAAAATGAAAATTTTCATAAAAAAATGCTTCTATTAGGCTTAAGGATGTTGCGATTTTCTTTTTTGTTGTGTATTTAAAAAAAAAATCAGTCAGGAAATACATAGATGCCTGGTTCTCTAATGTTTGGGTTGTTAAATTTGGCATTCAAATTAGTTATTGCAGAATGCTCCAGCAAGGGTTATTTATTATCTTTTTAAAATATCATGAAATGCAAGCTAAAGTCATTAACAAGTCTTATTGGAACCTTGGTGGGTGTGTTTTCCCTACATTGGCATGGTCTCATGCTACCACTGCAGAGGAGGTACTCGCTCTCTCCTACCCAAGGTGGATTTTGGTTAAGAACCCGCCCCTAAACTTTTGGGAACTCATTCCCACTTTGTTGGCCCCCTTCAACAGTGTGGTCTAAGTGGACGAGGCTAAGGCCTCTCTACTGCACCTTGACGCTTGTGCCTCAATCTCCTTGAATCCAGGGACTGAAATTCCACTTGGTATCACCATTGAAGATGAAGAAAGAATCATTTGTTTCCCTATAGAAGTGCTAGGTAGCATTAATGCTTGTTACTTATGTCGGAAAGAGGGGAACATTCGTAAGAATTTCCCCTTGATCAAGAGGAATCTTGGGAAGGGCCCTGGATTGAACCCTAATGCTAGTCAAGAGTCAAGCATGGTCATTGGTGAGAGGGAGAATCCTAGTGGAGAAACCACTGCCACCTCCACACTTGAGTAAAACTTGAATACCTCTCAAGAGGGTTTGAAGGTTGAAGATCGGATTAATTATCAAGAAGGCTCATCAAGAGTTAATATTTCCCCTAACTGGCCTTCGAAAAAAGTCCAAGAGGCCAGGGATCTCATCAGCCTTCCCACTAGAAATGTGTTCAATGCTTTGGTGGATGCCGACAAGAATCTAAGTGAGAATGACACCAATACAAAGTCAGACCCGATGAGTTGCGCCACCTCCAAGTTGACCCTAGTCATGCCTAAACCCCTGCTCATTTGGAACCAAGACCAACTTGAAAAATTAAATTCTTAATAGATCGCCATGCGAGAAATAAGGAAAATAATTGAGGAAAACCACTTGAGAGGTGATCTGGCTAATGGCAAGAGGTATAGCCAGGTGAGTCTAATACAAATAAGAAAGGTTGATGGAAAAATCACTTTGGAAAAAAAAGGGGCCATAATGACGCTCAAACTAGTGTTGCCGACTTGGCTAGGAATCCTAAGGTAGAAGACTTGCTCAATGACCTCACCTCTGCCATCAAGGAAAAACATTCAGAAGTGGATGCAATTCATAACCAAGTAGATAATGGTGAAATGATCAAATCGGGTAACTTGACTGCTGCAGAGGTGAGGCTGGAAGAGCCTCCCTAGGATCTCAACCAAATGAGCACTGGCTATATTGGGTGCAATCTTGAACTCAAAAAGTACAAAGTGGAAGCCAAAAATAACAACCCTATTATGAATAAAGTGGAGTTGATCCAAGTGGATCCTAACTGTCCCACCTTCGACGAAGAGGGAAACTTGGGGTCAAGCCTTGGTGACCTAGAAACCAACTCTATACTAACCCCCTCCTCCCATCCGAACGACAATAACATGGAGTCAACTGAAGAGATTAGGGAAGGCGCTGACGAGAATATCACAAAGAGGTGGATAGGAAAATTCCAAAAGCCTAGGAATGGGCTAGGTAGGCCAAGGAAATATGGGAATCCCTTATCCATTAACAAAGGCATGCAACTGATTAAGAAAAAAAAGGAAAAAAAAACTAGTCTTATCATTCAATCCCCTGCAACAAAAAGGGCATAAATGGAGGAAAAACTACCTAAGTGTTTTGAGAAATTGAAGAGAAACCAAGAGGATACTACCATGAATGTTGAAGATGAATCTTAACATCATCTCATGGAATGTCTGGGGACTAAAGTCACCAGACAGGAAATACATTGTTAGAAGGTTCTTAAACCTTGAACCCCAAAAGGATGTTGTATTCCTCCAAGAAACTAAGGCAACATGATTCAAACTGGAGGTTAACCTAAGATTCATTTGGAAAGATTCTTTTCAATTATCCACCAAGCATGAGAAAGGGAGAGGGGGAGTTTCCATCCTACTCTCTAATAGATGGAAACAACATATAAATAGCCAAGGCACCTCCCCCTACAATAGAGTGGTGTGGGTCACAATTGAGAAGGATGGGGTCAATTTTGGAATCTTCTAATATATGCATTTAATGATCATAGGGAAAGGTCACATATGTGGCAATGGTTAGCCTCCTAACTACCAGAGATCCCCTAGGTGTTGGGGGGACTTCAATATGGTGGAGCACCTTGAGGATAAATGGGGTGGAATGGATATGGCATAGAAAGGGGTTGAGAGACACTTTTGGCAAAGATTGAAACATAAACTGAACCTGGTGGACCCCTTGGAAAAGATCAAGAAGGAATTTAAAGGGATGTGGTTCACTTGGTGTCATGCGCATCAAGGCAGGAGGAGGATCTATTGCAGGCTAGGTAGATTCTATGCAAATAAAAATGCCTTTAGCTTCATACCAGATAATTTAGGGTGACAAGTTTTTGTTTTCCCCTACACACTTTCTGACCATCACCCCATCAAAACCAAGGTTACCGCTATCCAAGGCAAGCCGAAGGACACTCCCAAGAAGCCAAAATTCATTCTCAACACTCAATTGCTACAAGATAATGATTGTAGAGATGGTATTACATCCATTAGGGAAATAAATAAATGGTTGCTAAAGGATGAAAGTGTCATCTCGAGGTGGGGTCAGAATGTGGAAGCCTAGAGGAAGCTTCTCCAAACAATTGACAAGAAAAATGCCATGGATGCCAGAAGAGAGGAGAATGAGCTGCGGGAAAAGCTGGTAGAGGCTAAAGCTGAGGTGCAGGCAAAACCTGATAATCTAAGATTCAGTGAGGCTCTTGCACAAACCAAGAATGACCTCAAGAGGCTTCAAGCTCACAAGACCAAGGGCCTTAAATTAAGGTCCAAGCTCAATTGGTTAAACCATGGTGATAAGGTATCTAAGTTATTTTTTAATTACATCAAGGAAAAGAGTTGCAAGGAGCATATAGGACAAATTTGGGAAGAGGGGAAACTCTTTACCTCTCAGGAATACATTCTGCAATAGTTTCATGCCTTCTACAGTAAATTGTTTACCTTTGAAGGGAATGAAGAAAGCAATAGGAAAGCTAGGGAATGTTTAAAAGGGATCATCCCAAAGAAAATTGATAGAGAAGATGTCACCAGAATAGCAGCCAATATAACCAAACGGGAAATTATGAGGGTCATCCAATCCATGAACAATGATAAATCCCTTGGATAGGATGGCCTCCCAGTGAAATTCGACAAAACATTCAATGATTGGATAAGTGAGGACTTGCTACAAGCCTATCAAGAGGCCTTGGACAAAGGATCATTGAGAAAAAGAATAAATAAAGGCATCATTAAGTTGCTACCCAAAGGATGGGACAAGACTCTAGTAAAAAATTAGAGACCCATTACCTTACTAAATGTCTCATACAAGGTCTTGGCCAAATTCCTTGTGCTAAGGCTGGTGGATATCCTCCCAAAGTTTATAAATAGTACTCAGATAAGATTTATAAAAGGGAGATATATACTTGAGAATTTGATCACAAGTTGGGAAGCATTGGAATGGTCAAAACAATCTAAGCAAAGCTCTACCATGATCCTATTAGATTTTGAAAAGGCATATGATAGGGTGGAATAGACATTCCTAAGAACTTATTTGGAAGCCTTTGGCTTTCCAAAGGAATTTTGTAATGCGGTGGACACGCTGTTGAAATATGTAGTGGCACAAGTGGATGCCAATAGCTCACTCTCAAAATAAATCACCCTTAGAAAATCTATAAGCCAAGGGTGCCCCCTTGCCCCTGCTCTATTTGTAATTGCCTCAGATGCCTTACACTACTTACTAAGGGATCAATCCTTTTCTCCCAAGGTTAAAGGTATCATTCCACAGGACCAGAATGAATTGATCAACATTCCATTCGTTGATGACACAACCATCTTCATTGAATTGGAAGAAAGTAACCTAGAGGTTCTAATGGGGAAACTAAATATATTTTGTCAAGCTTTTGGGGCACGTGTTTCCATTGCCAAATCAGACTTTCTTGGCTACGAAGAGACCTCTCCCAATTGGCTGCAAAAGTATGATTTCCAATGGGGAGGGCCTAACAAGCAAGTAAGGTACCTTGGCATACCTTTTATTATTAGTCCCAATCTAAATGAAATTTGGTTGTGGATAAGCTCCAAAATTGAAAAGAAGTTAGAAAATTGGAATAAACAGTGCCTATCTTTTGTCGGAAGATTGCAAATTTTCTAGAAGATTCTTTCATCTTACTGTATCTACTTTGCCTTTGTGTGGTTCTTTAGTAGTTACCAGGTTAATGAGATCCAAGAAATAATTAGGAACTTCCTATGGTTTGATGGGAGAGGCAAGAGGAAGAAGCACTTGGTTAAATGGTCATGGTGTTGTTTAGATAAAGCAAATGGGGGAATTGGATTGAAATACCTAAGGACCTAAGGCATTGCCCTTGCTGCCAAATGGATTGCTAAGGCAATGGTGGGAAATGAACCTTGGAGGGTTTTGATTAGGAACAACATTCAAATTTCCACCCCCAAACAGGAAAAAGCATGGAAAAAGCTACCCCTTTGTGATATTCTTATAAACAAATTCCCAATGTCTCCAGTTGGATCACCTGTGTTTAAAATTATTTGGAAGGCCTGGGAAATGGTGAAGCATAAAGTTGGTTTCAAAAGTTGCAATGTGTATATCAATGATAATCTGAAGTGCCATTCTTTTTGTTCCCCATGGTGGAACCTACAACATAATTGCAAGCCCCTAGCCCTATTACAAGGGTGCTCGGCTGAAAAATGGAGCTAGTATGGTATCCAAACCTTTCACAATATTCTGGAAAATGGTCAAATCAAACCCCTGGGAAAGTTAGCTGAAGATTTCAATCTTGATAATTTTAATTTTAGAATTTATAATGTTGTCATTAATGCTTGCAAGAATGCTAATTTTTCTTTGAATTATATTGAAAGTTGGGACATCTTTGAAGATCTAATTTGGAGTGATGCTACTCCGTTGTTTGAAATTAAAGCCAATAATATTTATAAAGAACTAACTAAGGATATTTCTATTAGAGATCATGTGAATGCTGGTTGGAGCATGAATTTTTCTAATAAAAAATGTAAAAAGTTATTTTCCTCTATGTGGCAGAATATTAAAGAACCCAAGAAGGCTTGTTTTAGGTGGAAATTATTTTGATTCAAGGTAAAAAATGGGTTTTGAAGGGGTTTGAAACCCTTTACATAAAAAAGCCGTTGATAACAAAGGAAAACAACATTAAGCAACAATCAACCCAACGACAACCGAACAATAGCCAAAAAGAAGGCAACCAACTAGCAACACTACAAATTGTTTAGAGTTTCCATAGCTTCCATTTCACGAGCAACCAACCTCTGCTCATTATCCACTATATCAAACACCTCAATACCGGAGGTCCTAACCTAAGCTTTCATTCTATTTCTGGTTCTAGCTCTCGGCCCACCCGTATTCACCTCAGCACTCAAAACACTAGCTTTCACAACACCTTTCTCAGCAGCACCCTCCACATCCATCAGCTTACCCCCAACAACATTAACATCAGTAGACACATTCTCCTTTCTCTTCTCAGCAATATTCAGAGGGGAAGTCACCTTGGTAGAATCCAAAATAACCAAGACCTTAGAGGAATCACCTCCCTTCAACACAAAATTCCACAACTTATCAACTTTATCCTCAAGGAATAACATTCTACCTTCCAAATTTTGTTTCAGATTAATGGCTTCCTCCGCCATAGTGTTGGCCACGGTGTTAAGAGAATCCATGAGATTATCAATTTGGCTTTGGACATAAGGGTCCTCAACCTTACTAGCAACACCTCTAATTCTAACATTGATCTTGTTAGTCTCATGGAAAAACCATTTAAAATTTTTAAAAAGCATATTGGCACTATCACGGGCTGAGCCCAACACATCAGACAATTCCTCCCTATCAAGGTTCTCAACACGTTTCCCCACATCTTCATTAGAAGAGCTAGCATGAACCTTTTCAACAAAAATCTCCTTACCTTTACTAGCTAAAGCAGGAGTCTTCATCTTTCGAATGGAGCATGCAATTTCCTCTGCAACAACCTTCCTTTTCAAACTCCTATCCACATCCTCTTTACTAGGTCCCACAGTACCACCACACACATCTCTTTCCTTACCCTTCTTCTACAACCCCAATTCAGCACCCGACGCAGCCACGCCATAGAAACTGCCAGCCAAGGAGAGAGGGAGACTCTTCTCCAGGAAAAGGCTAGTAGCCTTACCTTTCTGTCTCCCCTCCGCGGGCTCTTGCACATGTCTAGTCTTTGGAGGAGGAGGAGAAGCTTCCCCATAAAGGTCATTTTTTTCCTTACCCCCCTTAGAAGGAACATACGCCATCCCTTCATCACTGCAAGTCGTGTAGCCCGCCTTATCATCGAATTTCCTTTTCCCATTTTTACCCGGAACAGGGGAACTGGGGCCCTCATCAAAAGTGGCATACAAGTCTGGGACATAATCAACATCGTCATCCTTATCAAAATCAAAATCTTCATTCAAAATAAGCCTCCTCTTCTTAGGCTTGTTTCTAACCCTTTCCTCTCCTAAGTTTGTCTCATAGCCATCCTTGGGCTTGGCAGTATTATCCTTTGGAGACCTCAAAGTATTCTGCACTTCATGAGCTTTGACATGTTCATAGATCAAAAGAATTAAACTGCATGCAAAACAAGGTTTTTGGGGTTTTTTCTATGATCTTTAATCCCAGAATTGAGCGACATTAGCAGATAGTAGGTAAAGGACACCCATTTCTTATGTCGAAAATGGTTGAGCAAAAGAAAATGGTAATTGCAGTATACCTGCCCAGGATAACGTACCTCATAATTTCTTTAGCAACATCACGCCAAAGCGCTTTCAAAGAGCTCCTCTGATGCCCACTTCTTCGCTAGCTTCAAATCCGCTGCTTCATTTCCTTTAAAGAAAATCGACATTGCAGCCTGTGATTCTTTTTTATCTCTAAACACCTTCATACCCTAAATAGCTAGGCTAGTGATTTGGGCAATGAATTCCTCATCAATCACGATATCCCTACCACCCAAATTCAGTGTTCGCTTGTTCCATCCTTCAACAACCAAAACGGTGACCCAAGGGTTGTTACCATGCAGTCTTTCGATGTATGGAGTTAAACCTCCCTTCTCTAAACTTCCCATACCTCCTTCCTCTGTTTAGCAATAAGACATGACCAAGGCTTGGTTTGGTTTTTGTCCCCACCCATCACACTAGATGAAACAAGTGGAAACCAAACACACAGCAGTAAGCTTAGGATAATAGAGCAAACACCGCCCAAAACAAGAACACCCAACATAAGTCTCTGGAAATTAGGACGATAAATACCCACAATCCGTGTGAAGCCAGCCCCCGGACACAAAGGTAATAATGAATTAGGACTCCACACCTCGGGAAAGCCATCCCTCAAAATCATAATATTAACCTCCTCATTCATGATACTCAATCCTGTGAATAAGGCATGCACCTCTTAATGTACCATAATAACAACATCAGATTAACTTTCATTATTCAATATAGCCGTAGCATCATAAGGAATATGGTCATTCAAATCCCACTCCTTGTTGTCTCTAACACCAAAGTTAGCAAAGAAATCGACTAACATATTTCCCTCTGTCAAAATATGGGAAATATAAACATTTTCAAATGAATTAATAATATCAATAGAGTCCCTAACCGAGGTCTCAATGGTCCAAGAAGGAGGGGAGATATTCTTCAAGTTGTTAATAATGTTGAGAGAGTCACCCTCCAACTAGACCTTCCTAAATCCTCTGCTCTGTAGTATTTGCAATTGTTATTACGTAAGTTCCATTTAAAATTAATCATATTGATGTGGATTTATGTAGTATTTGCAGGACCCTAGAAACAATAATGCATATTTTCTTTGAATGTTTCTATGCTAAAGAGGTTTGGAATTTTTTTGTAATGAAATGTCAATGGTATAATGACAATATTAACTGGTATGATGTTATGTTTACCACCAGAAAATTAAATACTGAATATCTTATGTTATGGGATTGTCTTACCACTGAGATTCTTTGGCATTTATGGAGGGTTAGGAATGAGGAAAATTTTCAAGGGAATAGAAGGGGGCTTACTGATTCTAAAAAAAGACTCACTTTCCTCTCTACTGTGTTGCAAGTAACAATGACAATAGAGATCTCTATGGAAAAATTCATGAGGCTGATCACTGATGGGGTGGTGATGGTTAACAAGTCAGAAGTGAAATATGGACATACATGGCACCATAACCAGGAGGACTTGGAGACTTTTCTAAGGGCATCGAGGGAGTTTCAAAGAGTTTTTAATAATGTTATTGTTGGGAATGAAGGTGCGAGCAACCTAAATAGGCCAAGGGAAATATACAATGTTGTTCAGGGTTCTGAAGGCATTTCTATTGTGTAACCCACTGCTCAAGAAGCAGAATGTGGGGACTTAGAGGAAAGTAGTAGAGGCTGCAAGGATTAGCTATTTACTACATTACCCTATTATGTAAATATTAATGTTGCTATGTTTTTTGTTGTTAGCACTCTAAATTGAACATGATATCAATTTTTTGGATGGGCTGAGGCTTCTTAAGCCTACAATTTTTTGGCAAGCTGGCAATGCTTAATCTGATGTAATTATATCTCGTTACTATATTATCAATACAATATATATATATATACATAGAGAGAGAGGGATTAATGAGGATAATGGTGACATGACAAGATGAAAATGCATTAGTCATTTCTAGGTTTCAACAATATAAAAAGCATATTGTCATTCAAAAGAAATTGTCTCCAAATTGTAATACAATTTACTCTTATGAATAAAATAATCAAGGGTTCTTGAGTTCATTTTCACAATTTTTGTATCAAGTATTTTATGAATTATTTTTGTCAACAAATGGACTAAATACTTTTCATAAAATATAGTGGGTGTTGTGTTATGTAGGGATTATTAAGTAGAATTACATTGAATATTATTAATGGGATATTAGTTGTTAGGTGAATTTTTCCTAACTATTTGACTCTATAGCTAAGGATGGGCACCACTATTGATAGATCAAATCCTTTCAAAGTTAAGGATAACTCTTTAAAATAAAAAATATCAAGAATTGCATAAATTATTATTAATTATTATGTGTTATCATGCTTGGATCTGAAGATATATAAGGAATTTAGCTATTTTATGTGATCTATTTTACAAATCCTTGTCATAACATATGAGAAATAATCTACTAAGTCAATATCCTATTTAAATTATTTTTTATTTAGTGATATTGATAATAGGGATACCCACCTAGGTTTGCAGAGTCTAAACTGCAAAAGGATTCTAAATCCTTGTTCATTGGCTAACCTCCTAGAGTTCTTGATCATTAGATGGTGGCTATCTTTTAGATAATTTTAGGAATTAATTGGAAAAACACCAACACTTATAGTTGATGTATCTACTAGACTTATATTGTATGGGGTTTCAAGTAATCATGGTCTCCCAAAATTTTCCAATACTCTTTTGGGGATCATGTTAACATAAGCTCCTAAATCAATCATAACTTCTTTAATGTGTCTATGGTTGATGTGTGAGTTTATCATTATTGGTTTTATTTTCACTGCCTTTAGGTTTTTGTCAAGTTTCTAATGTGAGGTCTTGATCTTGTGTTTGTTTATTCCACTACTTGGAAAACTATATGAGTTTCTCCATTTAGTTTTATTTCTCTATAAAATAAGACAACTATTTTAATATTTAAGCTTATTTTTTAGAAAAAGCAAGTTTTATGATAATATTCTTTATCCTATTCCTTCAACTTATGGTTTGTTTCATTTCTTCTACAATCTTATCATGCTTATTTTTAGTGGTATAAAAACCATCCTCTTCTTCATCATTTGAGTCATCTATCACTATCTCTGATGTACTAGTGTCTTTCCCTCCTCTAGTGACTATCACAACATTATTTTTCCCTCTATATATATTTTATATTTTTTTAATGCGCTTGGTAAACTTTTTTCATGTGACTGGTGACGTTGGCACGAAATGCCCTGTAGTACCATGGGGATGGGGGGTTTAGACCTAATGACCTCTTTCTTGTAACAATATGCTTTAACCAATCGAGCTAGGCCCCCTGCCCCTATTTTTCCCTCTATATTAAGATATATCTTTATGTCTTAATATTTTTCCTTCTCAAGGTATTCTTTTTCTAAGGCTTATTATTTGGTTGGGTTGTCTGATTTTTTAGGTTCTTCAAGGCATATATCTTCTTTGTGACATCACCTTGCCCCTTGTGATGGTTTTTAAGGAACTTTTAGTATGGTTTTTGTCCCTCTTGTTGAATTGGGTCCAAATAATTCATTGATATTTGATTGTGATGATGCATTTGTAGAGTACTATTGTGTTCTTTTGTATGTGAATAGATCATGATTTGGATTATGGTAAAATTCACAAGTTTTCTTCTTATATTCTTTACATTATTTTGCATAATGTCTTATTTCTCTATATTTGTAACATGTGATTTCTTGTCTTTATTTTGTATTCTTGCTTGTACCTCTACCTTGTCCACCCTAGTAGTTATAATATCCTCTATCCTCATCATCTGAGTAAGTGGAGATAGGTGGTGGTGGACCACATTGTGGTGAATTTTGGAGTGTATGAATATTTGTTTGTTTCCTCCAATTTGGATCTCCATATCCATGGTCTTGGGTGTGAAGGGGTCTTTCTTCTAGTTCTTTAACATATGTCATTCCATAATCTATAGATTCCTTATTTCAATTGCGGTGGTTGCACCAAGGTTCATTTTCTTCTTCTTCTCAATGAATTATGAATAATAAAAATTGACAATCATTTTTCTCATGGTCATCCCATCCTCCACATATCCTATAATATACTATTTGTATTTTATTAGGAGTTGTATTAATATCTACTCTAAGTGTAATAGCTCATTTATCCTTCAATACTAGGAATTTTTTTTTTTTTTTTAAAAGAAGGGTAAAAATTTTATTCAATCAATTCCAAATTACAAGGAAAAGGCTAGAGAGCCACCAAACCAAGACCACCACAAGAACCACCAAAAACAACATTACAAATTCATGTCTTCCACTAATAACCTCTCTAGGGTCCTAAGATAATCAGAAGGTAACACCTCCCTTCCACTAATATCCCAACTATCCACATTCTCAGAAGCCCACTTTGCCAAACAATCAACCACTATGTTCTATTCTCTAGGGATATGACAAAAGGAGACAAAATCCAAGGAACTACATAGACTCAGAATCTGTCTGACCACAAAGGCTAATTGCCAACTAACATCATCCAACCTCTGGTTGTTCAACATATCCACAACAATCTGAGAATTAGACTCACAAATGATCCTCCTCCAGCCTAAAGAGCATCCACACTCAACAACAATCTTAATAGCAAGGGCCTCCATCAAATTATTAGAGTGCTGACCTTTGTAACTAGAGAAGAAGAAAACCGCACCACCATCATTACCTCTACCAATACCCCCAACACCAGCATGACCAGGGTTCCCACGAGAAGAACCATCAGTATTAATCTTTAGGACCCCCACCGGGGGAGGCATCCACCTCCCATCCCAACAAACCCATTGCCCGACATGACGGGGTCTTCTTCCAACAATGCTTCCCCTTCTACTATCCCCTAGGTTCAAATTCCACAAGATAGCAAGATCACTAGGATCAATAGTTTCAGACATATCACACTTAGCATAAATAGTCTCTTGAAGCCTGCTAGTTATCTTTTTCCACAATTGAAAACTCCCCAATTTGGAGCCACAAAAGACTGTACGGTTCCTCTCCAACCAAAGGTTCCAGAGAATGAAAATAGGCCCAACAAACCAGGCCACCTGCAGGAAAGAAGTCTTCGCTGGAGGCCTACCCAAACTCTCCCAAAATTCAATTAGGGAAGTAGCATGAATACAACCATGATGCCAAGCCTCCCACCATCTATGCCATATCTCTCTAGAAAAAGGGCAAAGGAAGAACAAGTGGGAGGTACATTCCTCACTGTGCGAACAAAGGAAGCAAATAGAAGGACCCTGGAAACCTCGCTTGTAGAGATTTTCCCAAGTGAGGCACTTCTTCTGAGCAACCAACCATAAGAAGAAATTGCATTTGGTCCAAGAAAATTTGTCCCAAACCTTCTTCCACCAATGCACCTCAGCGGGACCATATAAGTTCCTATCAAGCATAGCATAGCCTTGAGCCACAGTAAATTTACCATTTGGACTAGGACTCCAAGCCAAAACGTCCCTCATATTAAGGGAACTGCAAAGCTTGCCCTCCAAAATTCTAGTAAGGACAGCACGATCCTCATTAGAACCCCCCATGGGCCACTCCTGCGGGTCCTTCCAGCAAGCCACCACCGCCTGACCAATACACTTGACTATTTTAAACTGCTCCACCTTAATCCAACCAGCCTCAGAAAAAATATGGCAAAGAGGCTGAAGCTGAGGGAAGCTAGAAAGAATGGGAGGGTGGCCATCCCAAGAGTCCTGCCAAAACAAAGCATCAGAGCCTCTACCATAGATCCAGAAGAGACCCTCCTTAATCAACTGAGCTCCCTTCTTAAGGGTATCCCAAATACAAGAACCTTTACCCAAAAAATCAAGCCGCGACACATCAAGGCTATCAGCACCAGGAAGATACTTGTGGGCAAGAATCTTGGCCCAATCCTGATCCTGATTGTTGTACCATCTCTAGTAAAGCTTGGTAGCCAAGGCAGTGATAGCAAGAGCCAAAGACCTAAGACCAAGGCCCCCAGCATGCTTCAGCCTGCAGATAGACTCCCATTTGACTAAACTCCACTTCGAGGAAAGAAGGCTACCAGACCAAATAAATTTCTGAGACAAAGCATCAAATTCCCTCACAAAGGTGGAAGGGGGAACTTGCATACAACACCTATAAATGGGGAGAGACTGCACCACAGTCTTTAGAAGAACCACTCTCCCACCAGAAGATAACCATTTGTAAGTCCAATGACTAACCTTACTTTGAAATTTATCCAAAATCCCCTGCTAGTAATCTCTACGCTGAGATCCCAAAGCCAAAGGGATCCCAAGGTACATCAAGGGAAGAGAACCGATCTGAAATTTAAGGATCCTAGCAATCCTACTTTGAATAAGCTAAGGGGTATTAAAGAAATAAATGGAGGATTTGTCATCATTAATACACTGACTTGAAGCCTTCAAATAGATGTCTAAGGCTCTCCTAAAGTTCACCGCCTCACTAATTCTAGTCATGCCCATCAACCCAGTATCATCCACAAACTGAAGATGAGAGTAGGAAGGAAGATAATTGTTCCAACTCCAACCTTGGATAAGACCCTGCCTCACTTGAGATTTAATAAATCTTCCAAGGCCCTCCGCCATGATAATGAATAAATAAGAAGATAAAGGGTCCCCTTGCCGGAGTCCCTGAGAAGCACTAAACAAATCAAAAGGTTCCCCATTAATGAGAACAGAGAAGGAGGACGAGTTCACACAACTAAGAACCCAATTAACCCACTCCTCAGCGAAGCCAAAAGCCAAGAGAATTTTCTGTAAGAACTCCCAGCTCACCCGATCATAAGCTTTAGCCATGTCAAGTTTAATGAACATAGCCCTCTCCTTAGAATTAGCCATAGAATGAATAACTTCCATTGCTATCACAACACCATCCAAAATATGTCTTCCTTTAACAAAACCACCCTGCTCAGTAGAGATCAGAGTACCGAGGAGTGGTTTGAGTCTCTCTGCAATCAATTTGGTGATGATCTTGTAAACAACATTACATAATGCAATAGGCCTGAATTGAACCAGCTGATTAGCCCCCTCCTTCTTGGGTACGAGAGCCAAGAAAGTAGAATTCATGGACTTGAGCATCTATTTGTTCCTATGTGATTCCTAAACCACCTCGAGGAGATCAAACTTTATTATTTCCTAGAACTCCTGAAAGAATTCAATCAGAAACCCATCTGGGCTAGGAGCCTTACCTTTTTTCATATTAAACACCACTTTCTCCAATTCAGGTAACAAGATAGGACATAAGAGAGCCTCATTCATCTTAGTCGAGACCAGGTGGGGAATACAATCCAAGATGGTCCTCTCCTCAGCCCTAGCAACAAGATCCTCTGAAAATAGGTTTGAAAAATAATTGACCGCTTCCTTGGAAATATCAGCACTGGAAGAGAGCTGAGCCCCATCTAGAAAAACAAGAGAGGTGATAGAATTCCCCTGCCTCCAAGCCTTAACCGAATTATGAAAGAATGCAGTGTTCCTATCCCCCTCCTGAAGCCAATCAACATGATATTTCTGCTTCCAGAAGATCTCCTCTCGAAGCTCCCACTCTTCTAATCCCTTAAGAGCCAAGGACTCAGCTTTACTTAGATAAGAGGTCAAACCTTGGTCCCGAATCTGACGAGTGATGTTATCCAACTTTGACTGAGCAGCCAACTTCTGAGCATGTAAGTTCCCAAAGCATTGTTTATTCCATCTCTTAAGCCTGTACTTCACATGTTGAAGCCTCTTACTAAAAGTAAACATGTTCGTCCCATGGGCAGGCATCCCCTCATACCACCAATCCAACATAAGATCATGCAGAGACTGATCTCTTAACCACATCAACTAAAATTTGAAAGAAGGGTTCTTGGCGACTCCATAAGCAGTGACAGAGAGCTTGATAGGCTAGTGATCAGAGCCCCTCCAATCAAGAATTTCTGAATTGGTGATCAACCTACTATTCATCCAATAGCACGAAACCAGAAATCTATCAAGCCTTTCTGAGATAGCCTCAACACCACATCTCCTATTATTCCAAGTAAAGACACCATTTGTTGGCTTCACATCAATGAGATTCAAGGAACCAATCATATCCCTGAGCGTATTTGCAGAAGGGTCCAACCTAGCTAACCCACCTTGTTTTTCATCCAAGCAAGTAACAACATTAAAATCACCCGCCATAATCCATGGGAGAAACGAGTCTAAGGATCGGATGAATCTAATGTGAGCCCAGAGATTTGACTTACCTGAGAAATTAGTAGGAGCATAAATATTGGATAAAAGACACCTCTATCCAGTCTCCAAACTAGAGGCAACCAAAGAAATGGAAGACCGACTAGAACTCCACCATAAGGGGAAAACTTTCCTCGGGTTCCATAAGCAAGCCACCCCCCAGAACTATTCAAAGCACCCACCCCCTGCCAGTTGCCCTGGGGCCAGATATGCGAAGCACAATTATCCAAACCATCCACTGTAAGCTTAGTTTCCTGAATAAAGACCACATCAGGAGACTGAGATTCAATTAGTCTGTGAACAACCTTTTGTCTAGGGATGTTGTTCAACCCCCTTACATTCCATGATAAAACAATCATTTATGGGGGTGAGAGAAGTGGGAATTAATTGGTTTCACAGACCCAGACTCAACCAAAGTATCACCCATAATCTTCACCTTCTCTTGATCAGTCTTCCTTCCACTCTTTGACGGTTTATCAAGAGGCCCCTTTCTAAAGGATTTTTGTTGTAAACCTATAATAGGAGGAGCTTTGTTACCCTTCACAGAATTGGAGGTCCCCTTAGGAGCATGGGGATCAGGAGCCACCACAAGAGAGCCCTTCGGAGCTTGTGATCCCTAGAGAACCCTAATATCTTGAACCTAAGAAGGAAAATCCATAGCCATCTGTACAACCTGATGGTCCCCTAGAGATAAAATCTGATCCTCTTTCTTTGCATCCTCATCCTGAACCTCATGCAGAACCTTAGCCCTAGAAGAGAGCTCAATTGGAATACCTTCCTCTTGGACCAAATCCTCAAGAACATCAAACCTGTTAAAAGTGCCATCATTCTATCTATCCAACCAGGGTCTCTTCTTGCCCTTTCCTTTGTTACGGGACTTAACCGGAATAAAACCCTCGTTATCTTCAGGTTCATTAGACAAAGGAGCCTTCCCCTTGTCCCCCCTAGGAAGTCCAGAGGTAGCTGAGGGGGAGGATTTATTTCTGGGACATTTGCGGTGTAAATGACCATATTCATGACAAATTTGCATCTAAAAGGTAGGGTCTCGTAATCCAACTGTTGGATCCAAGAAGATGATCCCATGCAAATTTCCATAGAATCTGGTAACGGGTTATTCAAATCAACTTCTACACAAATATGAGCAAAAGAAATTACCTTACAATCTTGAGTTTGTGTAGCCGATCCCACAGGTTTTCCAAGGAGCAATGAGATTGAGTGAAGAATATCTTCCCTCTAGAATTCCAAAGGAAGCCTCAGCAATCGAACCCACACAGGAACCCGCAATGGGATCTCTTCAGTAGAGTTGAAGCCCATGTGCCAAGGCTTGATGAAAAGCCCCACCTCGTTAAAGAAATAAGGGCCTCCTTCAAAAGCCCTATTCCTATCCGACATGCTTGAAAAGATAACGAGAAAATAGTTATTCGCTGCCAAAATAATCTCCATATCACCTTCTGGGTTCCAAACCCGACATGCCCAGGAATCCCACACAGGTAGAGAAAGATGAAGGCCCAAAAATTTGCAAATAAGGACATGATTACACCAATATTCAACATCTTCTGAAACTTGCTCAGGTTGAATAACCAAAATTGGTTGATCCTCAGATCTCTCCAAACATCCGTTTACTTTTTTAATTCAGAACATCCCTTTTGAAGAGGGGACTCCATCCCTAGATTGGGGTTTACCCATCTAATCCTTACTGTTGGCATGCAACGAAGAAGACGGCTCTACCATCTCCAAATCCTCAAAGGAAACCTGAGACAAGACAAAACCTCGATTCTCCATGGATCAAATAGCACAACCCCACCAAAAAGGAGAGAGACAGGGCAAGAGACCCGTAGTCTCAGATCGCTAGACACCACCCACCAAGGAAGCACCAAACACAACAAACAAAAAAAAAAAACGTAGGAAAAAACTGCCCACAAGCCAAACAATGGTCGACCCCCAATCTGACCTGCACACCCCTAAGCTCAAGCAAACACCCACCCCTGAGATTGCACCAGACTCAGCCTCCAAGCATAGATGGAATGAAGAAAAGAAGAGCTAGGGCACGCGAGCCCTAGCTCACACCCAGCCGCTGCGCAGAGCCATCCAGGATCTCTTTTCGTTAAAAAAGGTTTGGGCCTTGGTTCACTAGGCATTTTATTTTTGATATTTTCTTCTCTAGACTATTAAGTAAACCATATATTTTTTATTTAAATTTTTAGTGGTATTTGACTAGTTTCTCCTTTGACTAAGATATCATGTTTAATCTACAATTATTCTAATTATAATTTTAACTTTTCTATTTCACTATTCTCAATATTTTTATCTTTTCTTATCCATTTTTAGGCCTCAACTTGAAAAGCTAATGTTACTATCTCAAAATATATCCCAAATAAAATGAGGTTTTGATATATGGTTATAACCAAGATACGAACCATTCAATTCATTTTTCTCTATCAATGGTTCTAAATTCCTAGCTACTACCTTAAATTTGTCATCATAATATTTAATAGAATATCCTTGTTCTTGGATCATGTCTCTCATTTGACTCACACTTTTAGTGGGGATTTATAAGGACTAAAAGTTAGATAGGATTTCCTCCCTAACTAAAAACATTTCCTTATCATGTTGGGGGTAGGTCTTCTTATATAGTTCAATGTGTCATTTTGTAAGGCTTCTACAAAATCAAATAGCTTTATCTAGTTTTTTTTAATCCCCTTTATTTTCCATAGTTATTTAAAAAAAATATGTGGTTGGCTTCTTGTATGGTATCCTTTTAAAAAATTGGGAGCTTCATTGGTGAGTCAATGTTGAGATAATTTTCCTTAGCCTCCTTATCGTGTCAAGTCAATTTTTTGTTTGTGATTGCTCCTTTTTCTTAAAATTCTTTTGGTTTAATAATTTTTTTATTTCTTCATTTATCTTTAGATAATTGTATATTGAAAAACTCCCTTCCTAATGTTATATCATAGCCTTGTATGAATTATTGTTGTGATTATATTGTTTCACTTGAATGATCAAATATATCTAGTCTTGAAATTATTCTTGATAAATGGTATAGGGAATGATTGCTAGTCCTAGGATTGCACCTATTCATAGGGAAATTTTATTTTAAGAGGTATTTTCTCATTAGATAATGAAATGTTATTGTATAATTATGTTTCTCATTCTTCTTTAATTTTCTCAATTGTATTCTTAGTCAAGTTACTAAACATATTATCATCTTCTTCTTGTATCACTTGATATGATAACATTTTTAATTCATAATATTTTATCTTCTCCACACTTATAGTGATTATTTTATCTAAATATTTTGAATCAAAATTTAGAGGTTTAAATTTTACTAAGGGAGTTATAAATCCCTAAAATCTCTCATCTACTATGATTCTAAGATTGGCTAAATTTGATTTAGCATGTGGTGTTAGTGTCAACACGGGAAGTGGTGGAGCCTCCATGTTACTATGATCTTATTCTCATTATGTAGTGGAACTCCCATATTCCTCAATCCTTCTTACAAATGTAGTGAGAATTTATGTTTCTTTGTTGAAGTGAGTGGTTAATTGCTTTGGTGTGTCATTGTTATTGAGTGGCTCACTTGTTTGTTTCTAGGTATGCAAAACCTTAGTATTTTCTTTTATTTTTTATATAGATATATCCCCCATGTTGAGCTCATTTGTACTCCATTGCTCTTCTAGTGTAAGGAAAGTGATCCTAGACCTAACTAGTAGATTAACTAGGATCAATTATTTCCTTGCCCTACATTAGAACACAAACCAACTAGGGTTTGATGATTTGCTAGCTTCCATAAGGGAGAGACAATATACTAAGGCTTAGTTCTTTTGAGTTACAAAGAAGAGAAATTTGATATGTATTTTAATAATCCTATTTGACATAAAACCTAAATTTGAAAATGCAATTTATCTCACACATACGAACTTGAAAACTGACCGAACATTTACGAATCTAAGAAATGGTGATAGAGAGGAACTTGCACTTAAATTTTGAGCCAAAATTTGAAGGTCAAGGGAAAGGGTACCCTTGACCTGAGATATTTCTTTTTAGGGTCTTCAAACTTCAAATGATAGGTTATAGCCTGCTCTATGTTCTCCTATAGTTTTCTATTGATGAAACTTCTAGATTTGACCTGCACACATGAAAAGAGGGGGAAAGGTTGTATTGTATAAGGGCTTGCCTAATTCAAACCCTATTTTGGTGTTTCCACCTCCACAAACACCAAATTATCATGATAAAGAGGGTGTTCCCTAGGTTAGGTAGAGGCCAAATAAACAATAATTGACTGAAATGAAAAATAAAAATGGATAATGTTACCTTAGGTATGAAATCTCTGTCGGAGTGATGTCCACACCATAAGTTGCCACCAAATGTTTTTTGATGGATGATTGAATTTGTTGAAGACCTGCAATAGGTTAGTCCAGAAAATAGAATAGATTCTTGTAGTGAGCATGTAGATGATAATTAATATACATCTCCATTATAAGATCCTAATAGTGTACAACTGATCATATTATCGTCTAATGTTCAAATGAGAAGAAAAATTGTTTATATATGCATCCCAATTGATCTTTTTGATTATAGGACAACCTGGGATCCTTTTTAAATCCCCAAGAACCAACACCAAAACATTAAAATTTAAAATATGTCACCCTAAGTCAAGGGTTCCCTCACCCTTGACCGAGTGATTTTGGTCCAATTTTTTTGAGATTTTTGGGAATTTAATATATTTTCCTTATCTGGACCCAAAACAAATAAACTATTAATATAATCAATTCCATAGGAAAAATAGGGTGTTCATGTAGTTTTAAATTTTCAAGAGTGACAATTTATGATGCTACAAATCTAAATAATATGGTTTCTCATCTTCTTCCTCCACTTTCACAACCCTTTTGGTGCACTCCATCTTGGCTTCATAGCCTTCTCCATCCTTTTGTGATATCTTTCTTGTCTTTCCTATTTTTTTTGTCATTTTTCTTCTTTGATCAACTCCATCACTAATTTAATTTTATCATTAAACTTTTTTAATTTATTGTTATCTCCTTTAACTATGGGTGTTAATAATTTGGAATTCCATTAGTCCTTTTATGCATAACATGCAACTTATTCTTTTCCTACTTCTAGTTGTCATACCTTTTCAAGGATTCCTTCAAGATCCCCCCTTTCCATTTTTCATCCCCTAATTAGCTAACCCCCTCTCACAAGGCAATGATGTAAAGGAATCTACCATAGATCATAGAATTTTTTTCTAACTTATTTATAATGTTAACAAATCTTTTACTAGTACAATTGATAATTTTATAACTTGATCTATTATTTATTGTATGAGGTCTTGACAATGGAACCAAATATTGGTAAGAAAAATGGATTCAAATATCAAATTTTTGAGTCCTAATGTATATCATGTTATAATTATACTCCAGTGCTTATAATATAAGAATATTTAGGTGTTTTACAGTGACATGCCAAACTATGTTAAGGTAAAAGAGTTTGTAAATGAAATGAAGAGGAAAAGGATAAATCCCCAATTCCCTTAGTGTGTAAAGGGATTTATGGTTTAAAGTCCCTCTTCCCCAAGTATTTCATTAAGAATTCAAACCAACAAGGCCAAGAGATTGACTTTCAACCTAAAAGGTGAGTAAATTAGACCTAACTTGGTGATTCTTTAATGAAAAAAATGATTATGAATGATTTAAAACAAATAAACTAAATGAACTATATGACCTAAGATGAAAATTATAGATTCCCGAATGTACAAAAATTGAAACAACAATTTGCAAGTAGATCTGAGAAGGGTCTAATAGTATCTACCTATCACCAAAAGTTGACTTTGATTAGTGCAAAGGGATAGGGTCGCTCCTAGGTGAATGTGTCCTTGAGATCCTTTCTAAAACTTCAAAATTTGAGATTGTAACCCTTTTTCTGCACTTCATTCCTGTACCTCCAAATCTTCATCTTCAAATTTAGACCTATGATAAATCTACAAAAGAAGTTTAATGTTTGTTTGTATGGGGTTTTGCCTTGGTCAAACCCCAGTTTGGTAATTAAACCTTGATAAAAAGATAATGATCTAGTAAAAGATAGTTTGTGAGCCCTAGCCTTATGTGTGTCTAAGGTTGTTAAGAGATAAGATGCAAAGAAACCCTAATCAAATGCATTAGAGTGTGATTCATATATGATAATGACAAGATCCACTTAGGGGGAAGTCAAAACACCTTGAATAAATCTGAAAATATAAAGATACCTTGCTTAGGTTGTAAATAGAATGAAGCTTGATGATGAGAACAATTATAAACAAGTCATTAGGTAGAGGTAAGTGGCCAAATACATCTCCCAATCCTAGAATCCGTCATGTTCTTCTATAGGCAACAACCTTCAATCATGTGACAAATCTTTCTCAAATCTAAAAATGGGCTTGAAGACCTACAATATCAAATAATGCTACTCCAAGACTTTGAATTTTTCTTGCTTGAATGCTCTTTATTGTGTTCTCTTGTTTGCCTCTTCTTGTTGTAGTTTGAAATGATGCAAAGACTAGGCTTTTATAGGCATTTCTCTAATTTCTCGATAATTAGATCCTGATAGTCAACCATTGTAGGTTGAATTTTAAATGTTAAAATACTGCCAAGAAGCTATTAAAATTTAGGTCCTAGCTAATGAAGGGGACCCATTCACTCATGGGAAAATGGGTCTCGACCCAAATTTCTAGGACACACTTGTTTCTTGGGGCAATTTAATGATAAGATGCATTTGTTCAATGCTTGTTTTAGTGTCAGAAAATGATAAAAATAGGCCTTGGGATGCAAAATAAAGGGAATTAGGGCCTATTTAGAAAGGGTTAAAATGCATAAATGTAAGGTCACTAAAATAGGTCCAAACTAAGTATAAAATTATAATATCACCTACAAGGGAGTATAATTTTCTACACTACATTTAGCCCCCACTTTAGCGGCCATATGATGCTACATGCATATGCAAGCAAAAGTACTGAAAATGAAACATGCTTCATAAAAGGATACTCATATGGATATTATAGTTTATTTGTGAATTAGGAGAATGAAGCCCCTAGTGTAGTTATTTGCAAAACCACAATGTTAGGAACTGCATCCTACAAAATCGATTTGTTAACTATTCAAAATCATCCTATCCTTTGAAATAGACATGTCAAACTTCTACGAAGAATCAAATTTGAGGGTAGATGTATGCCCCCTAATTTCGCTTGCTTTATGGAGGTGGAATTAGGGTAGCAATCTAACCACATCAAATTTCTAGGTTTATTGATGGAAATGCTTATGATAGGATCATGATATCACAATATCATCTATCAGTAAACATTGGATAAGGTCCAAGATGAAACTATGAATCGAACACAACAAACGACATCGAAAATAGAGTTCTCTAACTCCCATTATGGTGATTTGAGTAAAATGTATTATTAATAAAGTTTATATATGTTAGTGCAAAATCATGTTTTTGAGTATCATTTTGACGTTTACCATTGAGAGATACCTTGTTGTAGAGGAGTGAAGATGTCGAGCTGACGACCATACTAGCCCCCATGAATTGAGCATCTTTGAGATGAGGTTGGGAGTGACACCATCAAGGAAAAGGTGAGTCTGTTGTACCTTCTCTCTATAATTGTCCTTTATATTCTACACTGTTTTTAAGCTTTTTTGAAAATCATGGCGACCTTGTCCCATTTTGGCTATAGTTTCCTAGGGTAGTTTAGCTTTGATTATAACTATTTGGTTAATTGATTTTTCTATGTTACTAATGATTTCCTTTACTTATTTTAGAGTTTTCCACAATCCAGTCAACATTTATGAGGATGATTATTTATCCTTCTCCATGAGCAGGTTACTCGACTGACTAAGGAGGAGGTGGAGACTCTTTGTATTACTAGATTATTCTGGATATACCTCATGCAACCCATGAGGTATCATGATGCTATGTTTATGGATTTGGTTGAGTGGTGGGATGTTGATACTTGCACATTTTGTCTCTCAACAGAGGAGATGATAGTGACATTGGAGGACGTGCACCGTATTCTTAGGATACCCATCCAGGGTGAGACCATCCATCTTGAGGAGGATTGCACATGTCGACATATGAGGTGTGATATTTAGTACTGCACTAGACACTATAGAGAGCCTAGATCATGTCTCGAGTTGTAGTGGCTTCTATATGCTCGCATCCCTTTGATTCAATGTATTATGTGTGCGACCATTTTTGCACTAGCTCTTGTACCTGATGGATGAGGCACACACCTTGAGGGAGGCCTCATACATACTATATGTGAGATGGAGTGGTATCATACAGGTTTTGCATGGTGACAGAGCATGCTTTCTCACCTTTATTATGATCTTGGTCAATTTGTGTATCTAGAGCTTCACAACATAGTATATTGTACACTTCTTCAGGTGTGGGCCTTCGAGCATATCACATGTACTAGATTGACTAGATATCCCACCATAGCAGCTATCAACTATTCACGAGCCTCTAACTATACTTTGAGATGAGCCTGGTAGTGTGGAGATCTATTACACTAGAGAGTCAAATTTGATTATCTTGAGGAGGATGACATAGTATTGGGACCATACAAGACTCTACCACAATGGACAAATCATACATGACACCTTACTAGGATGCAGGAGGATAGATTGCTTGTTGGAAAACATGACTATATTGTGATGTCTTTCTATTATGATCATGTCATGCGTTTGTTTGGACAGATTTAGATAGCACCTAGGCCATGACCTACATTCTTGAGAGTTGCACATAGCAGTGCAAGGCTAGGAGACATTCATCATCCTACCATTGATGACATCATTTTTAGTGACTCAAATGACGAGGACTAGGATGCACCCCCAACATCAAACTTAGATGATGTAGGAACCACTATAGCTTATGAGAAATGGTGGGCAATAACATGATCTCCATACGTCTTCCCTCACAATCATCTCGCAAGCAATGATGGACCACTACCATTTTGAGGGGATGAGAGAGAGAAAGGGAACATCAATGAAGATACTAGTGATGATGTTGATATAGCAGAGGAGACAAAGGATGATGAGGACCAACAACCTATAGAATAAGAGCTTGATGAACTGATAGAGGTCATGAATGCCCCCAAGGAGAGACCAAGACCTTGTCCTCGTGTCACCCGAGTGGTTATAACAAATACAATAGACATCTTGTCCCATGAGTGTGGAGAGTGCAACCATGCCACACCTACCACCCTTCCTACCTATAGAGGAGTCCCAATAGGTCACCTATTGTATCTTATCGAGATCCTGATTGGTAGGCTGGCAATCCAAGTGATGATATGCTATTTTTTTAATATTTTAGTTATGTGTTACTTGTTATATCTTATTCTAATTTATGTTATTTTTTCTTCTTGTAGTTAGCACTTGAAAGTGGCTATACTTCTTCAGTTAAGTCACCTCAGATATGGAACTTCCCATTCCCCCATAATAGGTGACATGAGCAAAGCATAGGCCACCACCTAGTGCGGGGCACCATGCTGGCCTATTTGATCCCTTAACTAAATGGAGGACATCTTATGACGACACTATGAGGACCATTGATTTGTATAGAGCCAATATTAAGGAGGGAAAAGCTAGGGAGGAGAAGTCTATAGCTACACATGAGGATCTTAGGACTGCCTACGAGGAGCTTCAAATCACTCAAGTTCCTTTTGAGAGCAGTCACATGATTTTGTGCAATCAAAACTCAACAGGTTGCAGGTGGAGGTTACTAGACTTCAACTGGATAGGGATCAAATAGATCAGGAGCATGTTGTAGCACTTGTACATGAGGGGATTTCTATATGTGAGGTATGAGGCCTTCAAGATCAAATGAGCTCTATGAGCCTCTCCCGCTCCATTGTCTTCTGATAAGCACCAACACCAAGCCTCGAGGAGTCTAGTAGCCATAGGCCTCACTAGATGTATTATGTTATATCACACCACATTTTGTTGCTGTGGTGATCATGTATATAATCTTTGTGATCTTACACACACACACACACATATATATATAAGCATGTTTTATTTTTATGAGTTCTTATTTTGATTATATGCCAATGTGATCTATTAAACAATCTTGGTAAGATTATTTAATAAATGTCTCCATGATCTAATTGTTATGTGACCTAATTAACATTGTTGTTTACTTAGATACACCATTTTATTAAGTGTGATATATTAAAGTAGATGCTCTTATGATCTAATTTGGAAATTAAATACATGTAATGATCTAATTTAACATAACACACATATGATTGAATAAATGTAAAAGAAAGTAATAATTCAAGTAAATGAACAATTATGAGCTACATAATTCAAGACACAAACAAAATGTTTGTCAAGAATGAAGTGATGTGAGATTAAATATAAAATCATTTACCTAGTCTAACAACATGCTTTAACATACATACTATTCAAAAAGATTGTTAAGTGTAATACCTGTACAACATTGATAGTTTCTTTGAGAGGTGTTCCATCCATTGTTTTCAGTGTAATCCAAATCCATAACTTTCTTCAATGACATAAGGGCCTAACCAGTTTAGACTAAATTTTCCTTTTTCTTCCAGAGTGGTGTTAACATTGCGTTGATTTTCATATAACACTAAATCTCCTTTGCTAAAAAAATGAGGAACAACACTATTATTGTAACTACGTTGCATTCTTTTAGAATAAGCTTGGAGATGTTTGAGAGAATTTATACACCATTCATCGAGTATTTCAAGCTGGTGTAACCATTTCTCTTTATAGGTGTTATCATCAATAATGCTCCTAAGAGAGATTCTTAAAGAAGGAATTTCTAACTCTAAGGGCATTATTGCATCAACACCATAAACAAGATTATAAGGTGTATTTCTCATGGATGCTCTAATACCCATGCAATAATCCCACAATGCATAAGATAACTGTGTGTGCCAATCCTTGTTATGCTTATTTATCGTTTTTCGCAAAATTTGCTCAATTTTTTTGTTTGGTGCTTCCACTTGACCATTATATTATGGGTAATAAAGTGCTGAAAAAATGATGTTGAATGTGAAAATTTTCCAAAAATTTCTTCACTTCATTATTTTTGAATGGTGTGCCATTATTTGAAATCAACGCGGAAGGAAGATCAAATCAAGAAATAATGTTTTCTAAGATGAAATGACAGATTACATCAATAGTCATGGAATAGAGAGGAATTGCCTCTACCCATTTCATGAAGTAATTTGTAGTTGTAATTATAAATGTGTGTCCAACAAAAGGAGGGGAAATTTTTCCAATGAGATCCAAACCCCATACCGAAAATGGCCAAATAGGAACTTGGGCACGAAGTTCAAAAGTAGGAAATTTATGGCATTTTTTAACATGATCAAAACAATATTTTTCCATATGTCACCAATAGTATCCTATGCATATTAATTTTTGAACTAATGATCTTCCCACAAAATTCCTGCCACAATTACCTGCATGAGCTTCTTACAGGGCTATAGTGATTTTAGACTATTTAAGGCACCTAAGAAAAATACCAGCAAAGGATCACCTATATAAGACATCCGCTAGGATTATATATCTAGTTGAAACTTTTTGAAAACAAGTTTTGGTGTTTTTAGTACCTGGTTTAGGAATGATACTTTCTTCTAAATAATTAAATATCAGTGTGTACCATTCACTAGAGACTTCAGTATTGGCACCCAATTCTTCTCTCACTAGTTCATCTATTGACAATTTTGTGATTGTGTGAACTACGAATATAAAATCCATGGAAGGATCCTCAAGAGAAACAAGGGAACCAATGCTTGCCATTGCATCTACATGTTGATTATCCTTTCATGGAATATTGTCAATGGTATAAGATTCAAAATGTTCTAGCCATGTCATTGTGAGGTTTTTGTATTGGGATAACTTGTCATGTTTTGCTTGAATAGGACCCATTAATTTGTTTAATGACTAATTGGGAATCACTGAATATACGAATGTGTTGAACACTTAAGGATAAGGCCGCATGTGTTCCAACAATAAGGGCCTCATATTTTGCAATGTTTTTTGTACATAGGAAATTTAGATGGTAGGATAAGGGAATTGGCTTTCCTAAAGGGGAAATCAATATAACCCTTGTTCCAGAGCTAGTCTAACACTTAGAACCATCAAAATATAGTTCCCATGTTTCATTATCATCTATCTTCAACACATTTTCATCGGGAAATGAGTCATGATTGGGCAACTCTAATGTTGAAGGAGTGCCAACTAAATGGTCAATCAATGCTTGACCTTTGATTGCTTTTTGAGGAATAAATTTAAGATAAAATTCAGTTAACAACATAACCCATTTATCTAGGCATCCTAATAAATCTATTTTACCAAAAATATGTTTTAATAGATGAAATTTTGTGATGACTTGCACCTTTTTTTTTTTTTAATAAAAGAGGGTAAAAACTTTATTGAATCAACACAGCATTACAGAAAGAGAAGAAAGAGGCCACAAGGGGCCAAAACAGAAAGAATTAATTCACACCCAAAAAGCATCTCAAATCCTCAGCAACCCATTCCTCAAGAACAGGTGCCATATCTCCAGGGAGATTGTCCCAATCATCCACATACCAAGAATCAGTCTTTTCTGACGCCCATTTAGCAAGCCCATCAGCCACACGATTCCACTCCCGTGGAATATGGCAGAAAATGATGGACTCCAAAGAATCGCTCAAAGAAACAATCTGTTTTACAACCACAACCAACTGCCAATTCGTATCCACTAAATTGTGATTATTCAACATATCAATAACCACCTGGGAATCAGCTTCACAAACTATCCTCCGCCATCCAAGGGCCATTGCACGCTCCAGTGCTAGGAGAATAGCACTTGCCTCCATAAGATTATTGGTTTGCAGACCACGATAAGTGGCAAAGAAGAAAACCACCACCCCAAGGCTATCTCTACCAATGCCACCAACACCAGCATGCCCAGGATTACCCCTAGATGACCCATCAGTATTAATTTTTAGCTCCCCTAGAGCAAGTGGTGATGACTTGCACCTTTGTGTTCAACAAATAATGTAATTTATTGGTTGCAAACACAAGAGCCAAACATTATTTGTTTATTGTTGTATAATGAGTTTCATAATCAATCAATGTTTGAATAATATAATAAATAGGATGCTCTCTACCATCCTCATCTTGTTGAGCCAATAACATAGCTAGAGCATGGGTTGATGCTGATATGTAAAGGATGAAAGGTTTTCCTTGAGTAGTGGGTTGTAAAATGGCAAGATTAGTAAGATATTATTTTAAACTTTCAAAAGATTTTTGACAATCCTCATTCCATTTAAATTCTAATTCTTTCTTAAGGATTTGGGTAAAAGGAAGAGTTTGATCCACCAATGATGCCACAAATCAATGGATAGATTGAATTTTGCCTTGCAGGCTACATAACTAAGAAATATTTCCAGGAGGTGGCATATTTATTATAGCATCAATCTTCTTTTTTTTCACCTCAATGCCTCTATGTGACACTATAAATCCAAAACATTTTCCACTATCCACACCAAAAACATATTTCCTTAGATTTAACCTCATGTTGTATTTACGGATTCTTTCAAAGATTTGTTGAAGGATTTTAATATGGTCTTGACTAGTTATAGATTTAGCCAAGATATCATCAACATAGTCTTCCAAGATATTGTGTATGAAATCATGAAAAATTAATGTTGTAGGTCTTTGATATGTTGCTCCATCATTTTTCAATCCAAAAGGCATAACAACCCAACAAAATTTTCCCCAAGGTGTAGTGAAAGTTGTCTTATATTGATCTTGGGGATTAATGAAGATTTGGTTGTATCCAAAAAAACCATCCATGAATGATAATAAGGTATGCATTGCAGTTGAATCCACTATCATTTCAATATTAGGAAGGGGAAAACCATCTTTTAAAGATGCTTTGTTAAAATCATGAAAATTCAGTACACATCCTAATACAATTATCAATTTTTTCCACCACTATAATGTTGGATATCCAAGGTGAATAATCAATAGGGTGGATGAAGCCTACATCTAAGAGATTTTAAATTTTAGCCTTAACCAATAAAGATATCTTAGGATTCATCTTGTGTATCTTTTCTCTTATCGGTTTAACATCATTTTCAAGGACAATGTTGTGCATAACTATCTTAGGATCAATACCAACATATCTGAATAAGTCCAAGCAAAAATATCAAGAAATTAATGTAATAATATTGCATGATCTTCTTGTTCACCATCATCAAGGTACTTTCCTATTTGAATCAACTTCTCTTCATTAGATGTATCCATTGGTATGTTTATAGTATCTCCCACAAGTAAGGCACTTTGATTTGAAACCTCAGGGATTTGTTGATTTTCGTCTTGTTCGGTATTAGTTGATTTGATTTCTTCTCCAAATTATTCCTTAGTATTCAAACAATAGGTGAATATTTTATTGTGATTGTGATAAAAAACTCCCAAAAATTCTACCAAAGATTCATCATTTTGAAAATTATCCTTTGCCATGTCATTATTTGTGATATCATGCATCAATTTGAGAGTTTTCTTGGAGGAAGCTTGTGTGATAAAATTAATATTAAGTGAAGGCATTTTTGATGCTGTCATTATCTTTGAAGGGAAATATCCAAGACCTCTTGTTTTTTCTTGTATGTTGGGCTCTATGGGAACTTTAATGCCTTGTTCTTTCACTCCACATGCTTTTCCATCATAGCCAAGTTGTTTCAATAGTTGGTATCCTTTACCATAAAGTGCTTCCATTTGCTTTGAAGATGGATGTTTCTCATGATCCATCTTGTCATAGGTGGATGTGTAAGTTGTATCTTCCTCTTTACTAGAAATTATGGATTCAAATGCTTTTGATGATTTTGTTGTGGATTTTGTTGATATTACCCTTGTTTCTTTTTCTTTTTCGGAGGTTTTTGTTATGATTTTCTTTTCACCCATGAAGGTAGGTGTGAAATTCAGTGAACCCCAATCATCATCTGACCATTTTGGTAACAATGAAAGAATCTCATCTTTGCCTTCTTCTTGCAAAGGAGCAGGTCCACTTTTGAAGTAGGTAGATCAATGTTTTCAAAGGACTTCCCATTGCTTTGTCAATTTGTAATCAATTTTCTAATTTAGGATCAAATTTTAATATGTAAACCTTATTGTTGTAAATGTATTTCAGTATACCATGTAATGTTGAAGATACCATATTCATTTCATGAATCCATGGTCTACCCAAGAGAAGATTATATGAAAGTTCGTTAGGCATGATGTGGATGGTAGTTTCTAACGAAACCTTACCAACTTTTACGAGAAATGTTATCACACCAAGTGGTTGCTTTCCCACATTATCAAAACCTCGAATAGACATAGAATTTGGTTGAATTATAGCCTTATCCACTCCAATTTTATCCAAAATATTGACAGTACAAACATTGAGTGTTGAACCATTATCAACAAGATTATGCCTAATCCAAAACTTGTTCATGACAACCAATATCATCAAAGCATCATTTAATTTTATTATTTTCAATGGTGGTATCTCACATTGATGAAAAACAATGTCAATGTTAACTGAGTTCATACTTTGAATTAGGGCTGCTACATCATTTGGTTGCACACTAGGAGGAACCACAACTTTTTTCAAACCATTTCGAAGCATGCCATGATAAGTGGATGATGTTTGAATGAAATATCATAAATAAATATTAGCAGAATTATTGTAGAGTTGTTCCACAAGATCATAATATTTTCCACTATGTGAAGCTAAGCGAGGAGCACTAGGAAAGATTGGTTGTGGAAGCAATATGGATGTAGGGATGGTTTGAGTTTGTCTTGGATGCTTATTATTCCTTGTGTTATATGTATGAGAAACTGTATTATAACTTGGTTGTTGTGACACATGGCTACTGGTGAGAAGTTTTGCAAAACTTAAGATATGACCTTGAGGTTTTTGTTTGTTTTGAGGTGGTCCTAAGATAAGCACAGGTTTTGTTTTGGTTTGGGGTTGTAAAGGTGGGTAAATTATGAGTTGAAGTGTAATTTCATTGACTATTCCTTGTTGTGTTGTGTTATCACAAGCCTTAGTGGATGATTGTGGTGAGATGAAGTCCTCAAGGGCTTCATCTAACATGTCAAAGTCATCACTACTAAAGGTCTTGAGAGATATATGAACTTGTAGAAAGAGATCTAGCATGATCAGATAACTATGCTTTCTCCAAGGTTAATCATTAAGTTTTAATGTACTCTTTAGAGGTTTGCAAAATGAATACTAATCTACCCAAGCTATACAATGATTCGAGAAATCTAAACAATGATTGTACAAATCTAAAAATTTGAAATGCTGTGAGATTTGCTAACTAGCCTACCCAGGAATCTAATGATTGAAGGAAAGCAAAACCAAAAATATGAGGAGGAATAAACTATATTCCTCTCAAGAATGCAAAGCTATATTCAGCTTGAGAATTACAAAGGAAATGCCTTGGCTATATAGGCTAAGGGGAGAGATAGATGCAACCAGATTATGACAAGTGTTGGCATCCTATGAGGTGTGACAACTCATGTCATTAAAGGCTCAACCACCTTATCCCTATGTAAAGTTAAGCTAGTGTGAAGAGGACTTTGGTGGAGAACTAGTTAGATGAAGTACCCCTTTCACACTAACACCCCCTCTTAAGTGCAACTTAGGGAGAAGTATACAATACAAAGATAAAAATATGGGCCCTGACTACTAGGCCTGATGAGGTACCCATGTCCATAATAACCTCTCAATGATAAAGAAGGAGAAAACCCAGTGGGAAAAAACTCTTGCCCATGAGAGGGTGAATGAAGAAGGTCTAAGTGACCCCCCTATAAGAGATGTTCCTTACCCCCAAGAGAGACCGAAGATGAACATACTTGCTCTTAGTGAAGGGTTTGGTGAATATATTTGCAACTTGATCTACTGTAGGATAGTATCACAAATCAATGACCTACTCCTAAATCAACTCCCAAAGAAAATGCATATGGATCTCGATGTGTTTGGTGCGTTGATGATGGATCAGGTTCTTCGAGATCTGGATGGCACTCTGGTTGTCACATTAATAGATGACTGATGGCTTCTGAAAGGTGATACCAAGTTTAGTGAGAATATTTTGAAGCCAAATAGCCTCAATGGCAGCATTGACAACCCCCCTATACTCAACCTCAATTGAAGAAAGAGAAATGGCATGTTTCTTCTTGCTCTGCCAACAAATGGGGCCATAACCATAGTGAAAACTGTAGCCGGATGTGGACTTGTGATCATCAATATCACTAGCCCAATCAGAATCTATGTATCCCAGTAAGTTTAAACTTGTGCCTGCTGCATAGTGAATCCCATACTGATGAGTGCCCTGGATGTAGTGCAAGATGCATTTGGAAGCTTTCCAATGAAGCTCATGTGGTTCCGTCATGAAGCGTGAAACAATGCCAACTGTAAAGGAAATGTCAAGGTGAGTATGAGTCAAGTAGATGAGGCTACCAACAAGTTGACGATACAAAGTAGCATCAACTATTGGTGTGGAACATTTGGCCTCAAGCTTAACTCTAGACAGAAAGGGAGTCGATGCAGGCTTACAATCAACCATATGAAAATGTGACAAAAGATCAAGAGCATACTTGGGCTATGCAAGTGAGATACCGAAAGAGGTTTGAGTGATTTTGATCCCGATAAAGTAGTGCAAGAGACCCAAGTCAGTCATGGAAAATCTATCATGCAAAGCAGTCTTGACAGTGGAGATGATGGATGAAGTGCTCCCAGTGACAATCAAGTCATCAACATAGAGAGCCAAGAAGAGAAGAGCATCATCCTAGTGCAAGATGTAAACATTCAAATCAAAGTGGCATCTGGAGAACCCAATGGAGAGAATAAAGGAGTCCATTTTGGCATACCAAGCTCATGGAGCCTATTTGAGGCCATAGAGAGACTTCCTTAGTTTACAAACCAGTGAAGAATCTTGAATGAATCCTTGTGGCTGCTCCATGTAAAGTTCTTCATGTAGATCTCCATGAAGAAATTCACTCTTCACATCCATTTGATGTACAACCCAACCATGAGCTACAAAAATAGCAAGTAGCAAGCGAATGGAGATCATTTTTTGCAACAGGGGCAAAGGTTTCAATGTAGTCAATACCTGGTACTTGAGAGAAATATTTGGCCACAAGTCGTACTTTATACTTTTCAATTGAGCCATCTACTGCAAATTTGGTTCGATAGATCCACTTACACCGAACCAGTTTTCTTCCCTTAGGAAGTGGAACAAGATCCCATGTTTTATTCTGTATTAAAGAGTTGTACTCTTCCTCCATTATGGAATCCCACTCAACAATACCAGATGCTTCATGAAATGACTATGGATTTGAAGCTATGGAAATGTAGGAATGTGGAATGTCGTGATGTTGTGACTGAGTCCTCCTTGTACTTGAAAGATCCCCAACAAGATCGCCTGTAGACTCAAGTGTTTGTCGAGCCCAATGAGGCCTAGTAGGGGATGGAGGAGGAGATTCTGAACTCTCTAAAGAGGAAGATGAAATATCAGGATCAACTTGACGACTAGAGGAAGCTTGAAAAAAATCCTTGATGTCAGAATCCTCTAAATCCATTGTGGAGGAAGAGTAGAGGATGAGCTAGAAGAGCTTTCCTAAAAATGCACACTCTGCTCAATGAAGAGCTCATGTGTTGTAGGACCCATCAGCCGATATCCTTTGACACCATCAGGGTAACCAAAAAAGATACAAGGCCAACTCTGAGGTTCCAAGGCCTTACACTTTTCTAAAGGAATATGTGCCCATGTTGGGGAGCCAAAAACTCTAAAGTTCCCCACAACAGGTTTCCTACCACACCAAGCTTCGAAGGGAGTGATGCCCTTTAATGCCTTATGTGGAACTCTGTTTTGGATGTGAGTAGCACAGTTGATAGCTTCTGCCCAATATGCAGGTGCAAGGGAGCGAGCGTGGATCATGCAACCAACCATCTCTTCAGGGACCTATTTTTCCTCTCAGCTACACCATTTTTTTGTGGTGTGTAGGCAACAGTGTGTTGAAGATCAATCCCTTCTAGAGTAGAAAATTTCTCAAAGTGATGGTTCTCATATTCTCTGCCATTATCAGTGTAGATAATTTTGACACACTTTCTAGATTGCTTCTCAGCATGAGCCTTAAACTCTTAAAATCTATCAAAGACTTCTCCTTTTTGTCGAAGAAAGTAGACCCATGTGTATCTGGAATAGTCATCAATGAAGGTGAGCAAATAATGAGCCTTACTAAAGGATACATTTGATGGAAAAGGACCCACCAAGTCACTATGAACCAATTCAAGGAATTTTGAAGCCCTCCAAGCCTTCCCTTTGTCAAACTTCTCCTTAGGATGTTTTCCCAAGGCACAACTTGAGCATACACCACTGAAAAATTGATTTGAGGAGATCCGTGACCATATTCTATTTGTTGAGTTGCTGAAGATAATAGTAGTTGAGATGGCCAAACCGCTCATGCCATAGTTTTCTCACAACATTTGAATGGGTGAGCAATGCAATGGAATGTGAATCAGGTACAAAATGAGAGAAAGCATACAAGTGAGACTCATGATTGGCCTTACCAACTGCAAGGAGTGCATTATTTTTAGGATTCCAGATGTTGACAGAATCTGGAGTGAATTCAACTTTTCTACCATTCTATGTGATTTGGGAGATAGAGAGAAGGTTGGCTGACAAATCAGGCACGCAAAGGACATCCTCAAATGTACCATTTCCAGTATCGATTTCCCTTCCCAATTACCTCCACTGGAGAATCATCCCTAATGAGAATGTGGGGCACATAACAAGGCTCCAACAAAGAAAACTGTTCTTTAAGAGAACCCATGTGATGTGATGCACCCGAGTCAAGAATCCACTCTTTTGAAGAATCAGTAATAGCAACAAGTGCATGTGCTTTCCCTTTACCTGATTTTGAAGAAGGAACTGAGGATTGTTGAACAACAAAATAAGGTAGATTAATGTTGTTCTTTTTGAGAAGATTCTTTAACTCATTGATCTGCTTCTTATGACAAGAATGTTCCTCGTGACTAGGTTTCTTGCAATAGCTACAAGTTGGACTTTCCTTCTTTTGAAAATTCCCCTTTGAAGAGGAGGGGTTGGAGTAAACTTTTGTTGTTGAAGATGATTGTGCTTGATCTCTTTGTGACTTCTTCTTGAATTGCTTTTGTTTGTTGTCAGGTTTCCTTGATGCTTTCTGACCCTTTGGTTGACCAACCATCAAATCTTGTGAGTGTGAAGGCTTAAGAAGACCCATTGGAAGAATCTTATCTTGCTCTTGCATCGACATTTCAGAAAATGAAGCAAAAGAAGGTGTAGTGAATGTAGATCCCATTGTCAACCTATGAGTGTGAAAGCTAGAAACAAAAGTTGTAAATTCAGGTCCAAGTTTGTTTAGAGTGTTATAGACAAGTTGAATGTCTTTCTTCTCTAAACCACATGATTTACATTGCGCTCTAAGGTCATTGAACTTTGTTACATAATCCTGGATGTTATTAAAAGACTTTGGATCAAGACTCATTAGTTCGTTATCAATTTGATAACCACGAACTTCATCAGTTGTACCATAGAGAGTTTTTAATTTGTCCCATACATCATGTGAATCTTTACATGCTTCAATCTGAAACATTATATCAAGAGAAACAAAACTCCTTCGACAACCAAAAGCTTTTTTATGTTCAAACATCCAGAGTAATTTTTCCTTATCATTTGTGGGTTCAGCTACCTTCTTCTCAACATAATGTGTGTATCCTAGTTGCATTAAGGCATTCCATGCATTTTGATGTCATGTGTTGTAGTTGTAGGGCGTGAGCAATGGAAACTTAAATGTACCCATAGTGAAGGAAAAACATAGTACAAAGAAAACAAGAGACCCCCCCTTCTTTACTCAATCAAAGAACCCCCCAGAAAAAAATGATTTGGCACTTGATATTTAGTGCAGTTACAAATTTATGGATTTCAATGCTTTACAAATCCTCAAGAAATGAGAATGTGCTGAAAGTATAAATTTGGTACAATTTCATATGAAATAAATAGCACCAATTCGAAGTACACAAAAAATCACGCACTTTCAAAAAAAGAATCAACTCAATCCGAGGTCATATGCAAAAGTTATGCAACTTTGAAGTTTGCAAAATGAGAACGGTGAGGAGTCGTCCCTAAGAATCAGAAATTTTTGAAAACTCTGTGTGCCAAAATCTGAAACCGTCTTCACCAATGCATAGAGCAAGAAAAAATAGCCCAAATAAAAAAAATTGCACTGAATTTTGAGGTCGGGAGCCCAAGTTATGAGGTTTCAAAGTTGGCTTTGAAAAATCAAGGTATCAATAGAGAGGGGTTGAGAAATGTCTGCCAAATTTAGCGGAACTACCGTCAAGTTTAGCAGTTTGCCAAATTTGGATGTCCGCCAACTAGTTGAGGACTCCGCCAAATGTAGCACTCCACCAGATTAATTTAGCAATCTGCCAGTTTAGCTGTCCAACTTTAACGGATATGAGATTTTTATAATTTTTAATTAAAAAAATATTAAAAAAAATTATTTTAAAAGTGTCGCAGCATGCAAAAAAAATTATACATTAAAAAAATAAAATTAAATGAGGTAGAAATAAATGACACTTTAAAAAGTTATAATAATTAATATTTAAAAGAATATTAAAAAACCTTTTTAAAAAGGTCAAAAAAGTGGGTGTGTTTTTTATAATTGTGGGTGGACTTTCCAAAATATTATATTTTTTAATATAAAAAAACATTAAAAAATATTATAATAATAACAGATTAAAAATAAATAAAATTCAATAGTTAAAAAGTTTATAAAAAAACTTTAAAGATTTTTTTTTTAGGCCCAAAGATCGAGAGCAGCTGCTTGCGCTAAGCGCAGGTACCGTGCACAGTATCGTGTGCAGGTACCATGCGTACCCTGCGTAGAGTATGTGTAGGTATGTGCTGCAGTGTTTGTGTTTTTTTTTGAAATTTCAATCAAAATTTTTATTTTTAATTTTTTAATGTTTGTTTTTAATTTTTGATTTTAAAAAAAATACAATATATTGATTTTTTATTTTTATTTTCTTTTTAAAATCAAAAAATATTTTCTAAATATATATTTTGTGATTTAAAAAAAAAAAGATTTTTACAAATTTAATAAAATCAATATATTTTTCAAATGTATTTTTGAAAAATAAAAAATATTTTTTCAATTTTTTAAAAAAATCAAAAATCAAAATATATGGTTTTTTTTTTTTTTTTTAATCGTTAAATTGCTGGGTAAGGCCAGCGCCATTTTATTGCAACATAAAAGGATTACAAAGCTATAACACCATCCCACCATCCCCCAAACCGTAAAACATTAATCTGTAACAAACTTAAATGCAGAATTGTTGGCAGCCTCTACCAACTATTGAATGGAATTCCTTAGCACTTTATTTCTGATACATTCCCCAGCCAACAGAGAGAATGCGGGCTACCTTACCAGCTGAAGCTCCGCCTACCAGCTCGCCACCATGCCCAGGAAATACTTTCTTGAAATGGACAGGTTCTACCAAAATCTTACCCTACCACACCCCTGCTCAGGCACGTCCAACGACCACTTCTTTCCCAGTCTCTAAACATTACAGCCAACGAAATTATGCTAATAATATTTTAATGTAACTAAAAGGAATAAACTGCAAAGCACAGCGCTGGTACAGCTACAAATGCGAGTGCTCTTTTTTTACCCTTTGGCAGTCACCACATGCATTTTACAATGATTACTCTGTTCCTTATACTTTGAAGACGAGAAGGCACCAGACTTGCCTTGACTTACAAAACCACCCCGACAACACATTATCACACTGCTGAGTGCAAACCTAACCCATCCTCCTTTCTTGCTGCCGCCTCCTTAGCAAGTTTATCCGCCAAGGTATTCCCCTCCCTATAAATATGACTAATCCGGAACTCCAAGAAAGAAGAAATCAATCTTGAAATGGGACTTAGCCATCTCCGCAGAAGCCAATTAGGAGTTGAATTGGATCTAATCGCGTTTACTATGATGAGTGAATCACCCTCTAAGTGAATCTTAGACACACCCATTGCCTTTCCCAACTCCAAGCCACACAGCGCAGCCCTGAACTCAGCCTCGTTACTTGAAGCCTGACCTATGGATTTTGCTTGTTGCCTGATCACCACTCCTTCTGAATTCCTAGCAACACACCCAATTCCTGCCCAACCCGGATTGCCACAAGAAGCCCCATCAAAGTTTATTTTGGTCCAGCCTTCCTCTGGTTTTTGCCAAACTGTCTTCCTCCTTAATTCAGCCTTTTGTTCTACTCTCTGAGTTCCAGCCATTGTTGGAATACTCAACCCTTTAAACTTATTCGTTAGCTCTATATCCCTGGTTGTGAAGATACTTTTTACAATAGGTCTTCTTTTTGCAGCCACATTAACTAGCTCTATTATTGAACTTTCAATTTTCTTCACCAGCATTTCCCTTGCCATAGCTTGATCCCTAAAAATTCTACGGTTTCTTTCCTTCCATAATTCCCAGCTTACTGTGGACGGAATAATTTGCCATATACTACTAAATACTCCCAAATCCAGCCTTCTCGGCTAGGCACACAGCCAGGCACCTAGACTACGAGGTACAGGTGAATGATACCCAAGTTTGCCCATGATGTCTTTCCAGCAATGCTCAGCATACGGGCATGAGAGAAGAAGGTGATCCACATTTTCCAGACTCTGTTTGCACAGAATGCACCTATTAGGGCCTTTGATACCCAACAACTCCAATCTATCCTGCGTGAGGACTTTATTTTGAAATGCTAGCCACAAAAACACCCCCGCTTTTGGAAGAACATCTTTCCCCCAGAAAAAGGAAATTGGCCAACTATGGACTGGAGCTGCATTCTCTTTTATGTTATAGCCAATCTTAACTTTATATTCCCCGTCTGAAGAAGCACACCACCTTATAACATCCTCACTGTCCGGTTCCAAAATGATTTGCTCCCTTAATACTGAATTTAAGGCATTCTTTTGCTCGATTGGCGCGTTGATTTCACTTAGATCTTTCCAAATCCACTTTCTCACCCCATTTATTAGTACACTATTGCCATAATTGCTTACCTTGGACCCCCATTTTCTGATAGTTTCTTCCCTTATCTCAACCATGTGCAGTTTGTTGCACAGTTTCTCCTGTCCGTTCCATGAATCTAGCCAGAACGAAGCCTTCTGCCCATTATGAACTTCCCAAGTGACATGTTTAGATACAATATTCTTGCACTCACATATAAAATTCCAAATGGCTGACCCTCTTGGTGGATTACTGATTTTTATTATGCTGACCGGATCATCTGAAGCCAGATATTTCTTCCTCAATATTCTGACCCAACGCTGATTACCTTTGCACATCATCCAAACCAATTTCGCCCCCATTGCTAGATTCATAATGTTCAGTTGCCTTAAACCAGCCCCACCTGCTTTTTGAGGCCTACAAAGCTTTTCCCAAGCTAACAAAGGGACCTTATTATTTTCATTTGGCCCATTCCAAAAGAACTTCCGCATAATTTGGTTGAGTTGATCGTCTATGCTTGCCGGAATCTTTAAACATGCCATTGAGTAGACTGGGATTGCTGCCAATACTGCCTTTATCAATAACAATCTACCTGCAGAGGAAAGCCACCTCCCTTTCCATAATTCCATCTTTTTCTTGCAGCTGTCAACAAGTTTATCCCAAAAACCTTTCTTATTGACTCCGCCAAACAGTGGCATCCCCAAAAACCTCCCTGGAAGGCCTGCCGCTCTTACCCCTAAGATTCTAGTAAGGTCCCTTTGAAGACTTGGTTGTACATTGAGAAAGTACACTTCTGACTTTCTCCAGTTTATAGACTGCCCCGAAGCTTTACTATAATCATCTAACAAGCTCCTAATTGCCCTTGCCTCTGTTCTTGATGCTTGCCCAAACAGAATGGTGTCGTCTACAAATTGTTGATGTGTGCTTGGCTCAACCCCAGGAGTGACTTCAATACCTTTCCATGAACCTTCTACCCTTGCCTGATTAATACTCCTTCCCAATGCCTCTGCCAGGATGATGAACAAGAAGGGGGATAAAGGATCCCCCTGTCTGATACCGCGTGAAGAATTAAAGAACCCTTGGGCGACACCATTTACTAGGACAGAAAATTTTGGAGAACCTATGCAACTTCTGATCCAATCCACCAATTTACTGTCAAAACCAAACCTGAACAGCAATTCCGCCAGAAATTCTCTGTCCACACGATCGAATGCCTTTAAAATATCCAATTTTAATAACATACTTGGGGTTCTAATTTTCCTGGCCGTGTGTATGGTCTCATGAGCGACTATAATACCTTCTACAATAGACCTTCCTTGAATGAAACCGCTCTGCTCCTCAGAAATTAACTTATCAATGACCAATTTCAGCCTATTTGCTATTGTTTTCGCTATAATTTTGTAGAGTATGTTACATAGAGAAATAGGTCTGTAATCCCCCATGTTTTTGGCTTCCTTTTTCTTGGGAACTAGTGCAATAAAGGTATGATTAATAGCCCCCAAAACTGTAGTCTTACTTCTTGACTCTTCCACGGCCTTAGTCAAGTCATCCTTGATTATCTCCCAGAATTTTTGATAAAAAAGGGCAGGAAAGCCATCAGGTCCTGGAGCTTTTTCTGCCCCCAGCTGAAACACGACTTTCTTTACCTCTTCCATGCAAATTGGTTTAAGCATTTCCTTGTTATCATTTTCTGTTATTAGACTTGGGACTCTTCCCATAATAGCATTCCATTCAGCCCCCTGATGCTGCACATCTTTTGTGAATAAGTTTTCGAAAAAACTTACTGCCTCTTGACTTATCTCTTCCCCGTTTCGAATAACTGAACCATCTTCACGCTCTAATTCACCAATTCTATTTCTACTTCTGTTTACTAAGGTCGTATGATGGAAGTATTTTGTGTTTTTATCTCCTTCACGAAGCCACAGCTCCCTTGATTTCTGCCTCCACTGACACTCCAGCCTAGCCAGAATTTCTGTTTGTTCAGCCTTCAGTTCTTTTTCCTTCGAGTATTCTTCTACTCCCATCCCTTTCTCAATAATTCTTTCATTTAGCTTTCTAAGCTCCGCCTCTATCCTATCACTTTCTTCAAAGATATCTTTGAAATGCTCCCTATTCCATACTCGAAGTTTGGTTTTGATATTGGACAATTTTTTATGGAAAGTGAGCAAGTAAGATTGCTTTCCAGCTCTATATTCCTCCCACCACTGAGAGATCTGCTCATATAAACCCGGGTCCCGAATCCACATTTTTTCAAAACGAAAGGGTGAGCCACCTTTGAAATCATTCTTTGAAATTGTTAGTTGAATCGGAAAATGATCAGACCCGCTGAAAGGTAATATGGAGGCTTCTAACAAGTTTGCAGCCTGATTCCAATCCCCAAATAACATAAACCTGTCTAACTTCTCGGCAATCTCATGATGGCCTTGTCTTCTATTGGTCCAGGTAAAAATACCGTTTTTTGCTTGCACTTCCCTTAACTCATTATTGTCCACAAAATCCTGAAAATCTTTTTGTACCCTAGTTGAATTATTTAAACCACCACGTTTTTCTGCGTTATTCAGTGTGGCATTGAAATCCCCACCTAACACGACCCTATCAGCCTTCATTTGACTTAAGGTGTCCGTTAACAACCTCCAGATATCTCTTTTTGCTGCTGTGGCAATTGGCCCATAAACATTTATCAACTTCACCTCATAATTGCAATGGAATTGCCTCACCGAAACTAACATCCAGCACTGGTTACCCACCATAAGTGTGCAGCTTACCTTATCGGGGTTCCAAATGACTCCTATACCTCCCGAAGCTCCATCCGCTTCCACGAAAACTCCTTCCCAACCTCTCCAAAACCTCATTCTGTTTTCCTGATCCTCCCTATTCCATTTTGTTTCCTGCACAAAGACTATATCTGGTTTATTCAAATCTATTTGACGTCTAAATAGGCGCCATTTGCTAGGGGCATTTAAGCCCCTAGCATTCCAGCTAACAATCCTCATGACTCCTCGGGAAGGGGCAGCTCCTTCCCGTTTCTTAAGATTGTTTGACTTAGTTTTGATTGTCCTTTCGCTTGCCCAGCCATGGCAAGTTTTTCCTTATTGGATTTACGTCCTTTTTGTTTGAAATACCTCATTCTAGGGGTTTTATAGGCCGCCTGAATTTGCTCCAAACCTCTTTCTTCCAGAATGCCTTCTTGGGATTCCTCGAAGTTTCCGTCCATGTCAGAATCTGTGTCTTGACACACCAGCTCCTGATTTTCCTTATTTTCTTCTTCAAACACCCCTTCCAAACCCGGGTCCCCTCCAAGCGCTGCAACTTCTAAAGCCTTTTTGCTCTCTACTACCCCACCTTCCGCCAAACTCAAACCCATGGCACCTACTAAAAGTGAGCAGTCCACTATGTTTTGCTCTTCATTCCGTGCCAACACTACCTCTTCTGCTGGGCCACCCTGCACAATTTGAGTTCCTCCCATAGTCACCTCCTTCGGATTGTTTCCACCACTGCCATCTGCCTGATTTTCCTTATTGCCTTCTTCAAACACCCCTTCTAAATCCGGGTCCCCACCAATCGCCACAGCTTCTAAAGCCTTTTTTCCCTCTTCAACCCTACCTTTTGCCAGACTCAAACCCAGGGCACCCGCTAAAAGCGAGCAATCCACTATGTTTTGCCCTTCATTCCGTGCCAACACTGCCTCATCTGCTGGGCCACCCTGCACAATTTGCATCCCTTCCATAAACACCACATCCAGGTTGTTACCACCGCTGCCAACTGTCTGTCCCACTACCCCACATCCTATACTTGGAGGCCATATATCATCCACCAGCTCTTTTTCCATAGCCGTGAGAGGAAGACCTGTTTGAATACCAACAACTTTTGATTTACACATATCCCTCACTCCCTCGTACATATTGAGTCCATTGGCTGTTACCCACGCTGAACAGTTATCCTCCTCATGCTCCACCGATTTGCACCTCGGGCAAAGACCTAGCTTGTCCTCCTTCACTATTTCCTGCCTCCAAGTTCCACCGTCCGTCTCGAGGCCTATTTCTGTTGGGAGCTCTGTCCCCTGCTGGATCGCTATACACATTCTGAAATAGGTTCCTTTCATGCTGTCCTCCTGAACTTTATCCAAAAACTTAAACTTCCCTAAGTGCCTTCCAATTACCTTTAATGTATTTTCTGCCCAGAATTCAGATGGTAGGTTGTACAGCCGAATCCAAGTGGAGTTTTCCTCGATCACTTGCTTTCCCGTGTCAAAATTTGGGTGCCAGTCAAAGAAATGCATTTGTGTTCCTTCCATAAAGAATGGACCTGAATTTCTGACTTTGTTTTTTTCCGTTTGAGTGGGGAAAGTAATCAGATAAAAATTGTTTTGCATTGCCCTAACCACTGTCTTACTACCCCATTTCTCCATACACCAGTTTTTGATTACTTTCTGCTTCTTTGGAAACCCCCCACCCCATTTCATAAACAATCCTATATCTTTCAGTAGATTCCTAGTTTCCTTAACTGTATCTATTTCCAAGCATAATGCAAGTTTAGGATCAATCGATGACTCACCTTTATCACTACACGTATGCGTAATATTTCCCTTCCTGCTCGCGCCTATATCCTTTCTCCGCCAATGCCTTGACTCCACCCTGCTCAAGCTTATTTCTTCTCTACCCCAACCAGTCATCTTATTTCGATATTTATCGCTATTAACTGGCTGTCCAGCATCCCACACTCTCCCTCCACGCTTCCTGAAGAACCCATAACGGTAGGGCCATATCCATGGGGGCTCCTGTCTCCCTCTTTTAAATCTGGGAGTTTCCTGCGTCCAAAGTTCATTCCTATTCCTGTTCGCCCTATTTTGTCCAGCATTTGACGGATAACACTTATCCACCCATCTACCTTTCTCCCACACCCACTGTGGCCTGTAACACCCAAACTGATTCCAAGAGTCATTGATTTCATACGCATTTCCGCCATTTTTAACCCTGGCCCTAAACGTGTCCATTGGTTCCTCCCACTCCATTTCATCTCCCCACCCCTTCCTACTTCGGATTCTACATTCCTCCTGCCTGTCGTCCCACTGGACATCGCCCCTACTGCCCTGCAACACTTTCCCCTGCAAATCTTTCCCCTGGAACTCACGCCGCGCGCCTATCTCTGCCATTTTTCAACATTAGCAATTGCTTTTGTTGTGTTGATGATGTATGCTTTCATTGTTATTAATCAGATCTGAGAAAAATGTTAATACATTGAATAAGTTTTAAATTTTTGGAACAACTGATTCACCCCCCCTCTTAGTTGGCTTCCCTTGTGTTTCCAACATGAACTATGTTTGGTTTTGCTTTGTGGCATAAAATATATGGTTTTATTTGAAAAACAAAAAAAAACAAAAATGATTTTTATTTTAAAGCAAAATTTTCATTTTAAAATAAAAAAATATATTATTTTTAAATTAGTTGTTCATGGGGGCCAAAATGGCTCCCTGGATAATTTTTTTTGTTTTACTTGGCAACTTTGTCCAAAATTGGCGTTTTGACAGTCAATTTTATGGTTTTCGAGCCTTCTGAGCACGATGGCAGGGTTGGATTTGACCCAAAAGGATACGAAATGATGGCTCCTTGCTAGATTTGGCAATGAACCTCCCGCTTCAAATTGTTGCAAATCTAGCCTTCGATGTTCGTTCTAGGCGAAATAAAGGGTAGATCTAAATGTCTCAGCTGCTCTGGAATCAATCAATGGTGAGCTTAGAATCTCTCTAGGAAGCTTCAATAGACCTGCAACTGACAAGTCAATATATGAACCTCCCCAGAAACTGATATTCTTTCACACCTTTCTGATTCTCCAGATCATCTGAGGATGCAAGAGAAGAGCATACTCAGTTTTTCTCAACAATCTTAGATTTCTTAAAGGAATGCTAACCCACAACTCAATTTTGGCTCTGATACCATGTGAGATTTGCTAACTAGCCTACCCAAGAATCTAATGACTGAAGGAAAACAAAACCAGAAATATGAGGAGGAATAAACTGTATTCCTCTTAAGAATGCAAAGCTATATTCAACTTGAGAATTGAGAATTACAAAGGAAATGCCTTGGTTATATAGGCCAAGGGGAGAGATAGATGCAACCAGGTTATGACAAGTGTTGGCATCCTATGAGGTGTGACAACTCATGTCATTAAAGGCTTAACCACCTTATCCCTATGTAAAGTTAAGCTAGTGTGAAGAGGACTTTAGTGGAGAACTAGCTAAGAATGAACTAGTTAGATAAAGTACCCCTTTCACACTAACAAATGCTAAGAAGGAAAATGCCTTTAATCTAAACAAAAGAACCACTTTCTTTAACATGCAAAGATATTGTCTCAGAATTTCAAAAAAAAGAATTTCCAATAGAAACATATTGCAAATATAGAGATAAAAATGTATGCAAAAATCCATTTGGACACTTGTACAAGGACAGGGTTGCCCAGGGGCGAATGAGTCTTTGTATAGGGGTCTAAAAATTTAAAATCTGAATGTCTAAGTTAACATTTATGATTACTATTTTTGATTGCAAAATGATTTTTTAGTGATTGTTTTTTCCAGAATTTTTTATTCAAATGCAAGTGCAACTAGATGACAATGTGTAAACAAAAGTGACAATTTTGATTGCAAATTTTAATGAAATTCTAATCTAAATGACTGAAACATAAAATAATGTAAACTATAATGGAAAATTTATGCAATATTTTTGGATTTTTTTTTGTTTTTTATGATGCAAACATGCAAGATCTAACCCTAAATAAATAATGCAAAACATAATGATGCAAAATCTAGATCTAGGGTTTGAAAGACTTCCAAATCAAAAAGCAATAATGTAAGAATGTTAGGTTCACTAAAATGAAATGAAGGGGAAAAGGATAAAGCCCTAATTCCCTTAGTGTGTAAAGAGATTTATGGTTTAAAGTCCCTCTTCCCCAAGCATTTCATTAAGAATACAAACCAACAAGGCCAAGAGGTTGACTTTCAACCTCAAAGGTGAGTCAATCAAACTTGACTTGGTGATTCTTTAATGACATAAAATGATTAAGAATGGTTTAAAACAATGCAACTAATTGAACTATATGAACTAAGATGCAAATTATAGATTCTCGAATGTACAAAAACTAAAACAACAATTTATAAGCAGATCTAAGAAGGGTTTGATAACACGTACCTATCACCAAAAGCTGACTTTGAGTAGTGCAAAGGGACAGGGTTGCCCCTGGGCGAATGGGTCCTTGAGATCCTTTTTGAAACTTCAAAATATGAGATTGTAACCCTTTTTTTGCACTCCATTCATATATCTGCAAATCTTCGTCTTTAGACCTGGACATGTGATAAATCTACAAAAATAAATTGTTTGTTTATTTGTATGGGGGTTTGCCTTAGTCAAACCCCAGTTTGGTAATTAAACCTTGATAAAAAGATAATGATTTGATAAAAGAAAGTGTGTGATCCCTAACCTTATGTGTGTCTAAGGGTTTTAAGAGCTAAGATGCAAAGAAACCCTACTCAAGTATATTAGAGTATGATTCCTATATGATAATGACAAGATCCACTAAGGGAGAAGTCAAAACACCCTAAATAAATCTAAAAAGATAAAGATGCCTTGCTTAGGTTGCAAATAGAATGAATCTTGAGGATGAGAACAATTGGAAACAAGTCATTAGGTAGAGGGAAGTGGCCAAATACATCTCCCAATCCTAGAATCCATCATGTTCTTCTATAGGCAACAACCTTCAATCATGTGACAAAGCTTGCTCAAATCTGAAAATGGGCTTGAAGATCCGCAATATCAAATAATGTTACTTCAAGACTCTGAATTTTGCTTGCTTGAATGCTCTTCCTTGTGTTCTATTGTTCCTTACTTCTTGATCTAGTTTGAAATGATGTAAAGACTAGGATTTTATAGGCATTTCTCTAATTTCCTGACAATTAGATCCTGATAGCCGATAATTGCAAGTTGAAATTTGAATAATTAAAACCATCAAAAAGCTATTAAAATTTGGGTCCTGGATAATGAAGGGGAGCCATTTGCCCATTGGTGAATGGGTCCTAGCCCAAATTTCTATAACACACTTGTTTTGGGGTAATTTAATGATAGGATGCATTTGTTCAATGCTTGTTTCAATGTCGAAAAATGATAAAAATAGGCCTTGGGATGCATAATAAAGGGAATTAGGGCCTATTTAGAAAGGATTAAAATGCATAAATGTAAGGTCACTAAAATGGATCCAAACTAAGTGTGAAATTGTACTATCACCTACAAGGGAGTATAATTTTCTACACTATATTAAATAAAAATAATAATTTATTTATGCTTTGTAGTCCATAATATAATGCACCAAGATTATATATATAATATTTAGCTATCAGTGAATATATTATATTATCAAAGGTTTAATCCTTAATATATTCTATCTTCTTCTCTTTACTCTGTATTTCTTATTCTCATTTTCTTCTCATATATTTTAATTTTTCTTATCTATTCCTTTCAAAAAAAATTATTATATGTATACAATTGCATTAAGGAAATACCCTTTATGATTCTTATGCCTCCTAGCTAATGTGGGAGTCGTTATAGAGCTCTACATTCCTCTTTTGGTTAGATGTAATAGTCTATATATGTTGTTGTTACTTTGTTGTTTCAACTACTAACATGTATAGATGATATTAATGATCATTTAAGATATCAAAACATTTCAATATATGGTTTTCTAAAGTTATATTTTCTATTTTCTTGTACAACCATTTTATTTTCCCAACTAACTACCTAACTAACACAAAATTAACATTATATTAGATAACATACTAAAATGTATTTGATTAATAAAACCACTAGGTTATTAAGGTTATTTATTGTATTACAAAGGTAAGCCTTATATTCTAATATTGAGAACTAGGATTTATAAGTGCTCTTATTATTGTTTTCTTAACTTGGAGTTTTTGAGTGAATAGTTGGTTCATTACCTCAAGTTATTGCTTGCTCATGATAGTACTTGTAGCTATGCATCCCAATTTTTCATCAATGCTTGAGTTGTTCTTCATTTTAATCTCTGCTTTGATGATTCATAGATTTGTTGGAGTCCTCCCTAGGCTTAATTTTGGGGTGCAACTTGGGTTTCAACCTCCCACATTTGATTGTAGTGTGGTGATCAATACTTCAATATGGAAAATAATCTTTTAGTCTTTACATTAGTGAAAAATAATATTAGTCTTTCCTTTCCATTTTATAGAGGGTTTGGATTTATTTTCTTTGGGTTTTTCCTGATTTTTGTTGTCCTATTTAGAATATTCTTTCTCACCTTTATTCTTTTCCTTACTTGTGTAGTATTCCAATTGACAAGCCACATCAAAATTAGCAGGCTTTTAAATGATTACTTTTATTCTAAGATTTGAAAGCAATATGTCAAAGTATTTGATAAGGATACCTTCTTCTTCCAAGATTACGCTAAGTAACATGGCTTGCCTTTGAAATTTGGTTGAGTATTCTTGAACACTTTGATCAATTCATTGCCTAAAGTAGAGCCACTTTATCTTTTGATCTATTTCGTGGCCAATCAAATATAAATTATACCTTAGCTAGTATTTGAATCCAACCCAACTATAAATTTATGATTCCTTCTTCTCACATGAAGAAAGATAGCTCTCCCACCATATAAGTATAGGTTTATTCATTTTCAAGTGAGGAAAACAAATCTTCTAAGATTCATTCACATTATGAACATTGAAATACACCTCCATTTTCTTAATATAAGAGTCTAAAATATCCACATTAACTTGAACTTAATTTTTTTTATCTCAAGTTCTATTCCTTTTCATTTATCCTCATGGTTACCCTTCTCTTCCTCTCCATCATATATAATTTGAAATTCATTAAATATAACCCATGCAAGAGTGTTGGTAGATGATTGTTCTTGGGTCATTTGAGGTTAATGTCTAGCCATATGCTCTTAGCATATAGTTGAGTGATCAATTTATAGTGTTTCATTACTCATTCCATGCGACTCTCTATGGTTGCAACTCTTGCATTAATGTCACCAATTCTCACTTTTTGATTCCAATGGCATGTTCAAATATGTATATTAATTGGGACTAACTCTCTTTCACCTACAGACCTTGTCGTTGTCATGCAAATTCACCTTCCACTAAATTCTATATGAACTTGACCTGTTCTATACCAAATTGATTTGCAATTGCATGCAAAACTATGCTTTGTGAATTAAAAACCACCTAATTATTGTTAGTCTATATATTATAATTATTCTTTAACTCTTTAGAAGTTGAAATATGTTTATGCATTTTAGAAATTAATTTTGAACACAATCACACACTTGACACTACAAATTTTCACATAGGAAATCCCTAATTTAGAGGATAAAATGCATATTGGTAGATTCCAATAACACTTCCATCTACTTTATATTACTTTTAAATAATACAAAATGAGGAAACACAACTATAACAGTTGCTTCAAACCTCTATCTAGTTCAATTGGAACTACATTTTTGGTGCTCAACAATGGTGTCTATCACTTTTCCAAATTTCCAAGAAACTTTAATGTAGTCTCCACTTCCCCTTTCTAGTTGTGGCATGACCCTCCCATATACTTGAAGCCTCCAAGAATATAAATGAAGCAGAAAATGCCACATCTATTTAGATTCTTGAACTACTATTTGTTCCATAGTGTTTTTTCCACTTTCCTCATTATGGATTCAATGTGATAGTTATGCATTTGTTGGTTCAACTTGATGTTTTTGCCAAATAATGAATTCACTTATGGGTAAAAGTAAAAAGTTGTGTCACACTTTTATAAAGGAAATAACCAACACTAATCCAACTTTTAAACTTGAACTACTGAAAAGTGGCATATATGTTTTGAATCTTGAAATGATGTAATATAATAAAATGCATATTTTTTTAGTATATTTTATGTTTCTATTTTTTTATTTGAATATAGATTTTTATAAATTGACACTATAATTTAGTTGCTAATAAAATTCTAAAAAATGAAGTTACATGAGACATTGATCTTTATATGGTAAATTTTAATTTTTTCCTTCAAATTTTTTGTGTATATTTATAACTTGAAACTTTAGTGCATGGATATATTTTTTCCAACTTTGATAAATATATATATTTTTAAATAAATATTAAAATGTACGTGTATTAAAATATAGTGTTTTTTTGTTCGACGTCAACTTTCATATTTACTATTTATCTAACATAAAAAAATTATACCATCTTCATATAGATTCTTTTATCTAGTGCATCATATTTTTTTAATAATTTTAGTATTTTATTGACATGGTAATCAACCTAATATTTTTGTGTTGATAACCTACTTTAAGTAAAAAACCAAAAATAAATAATAAATAATAAATAATAATTAAAAATATATATTTTTGAAAACTACACTTATGGATCTATAAAAGGGTATTTTATATTTTTAAAAAAATATTATTTATATGAGTAGGAGTTGTTGAAACATCAAGTTTTTCAAATAATTCTTTTTTTGGTAAATTGGCCTCAAAGTGGTGCTACATATACATTTAGCCAACAATTTTAGTTGGAAAATTTGTGGACATATTTAACTTAGCTAGAATAAATCTTACTAGATCATATGTTTGACCAAAATTGATTTTAGTTAGAAATACTTAAATTCACTTGTGTTGATAAGTTGGCCAAAAGTGACACAACTTTGTACTTTTACCTCCATAATAAAATAATAGTACCTTGCATAATTTGAAAATTTGAAAAACATCATTTCTTGTTTCTTTCTTCATCTTGGTATTTTTTGGATAACATATAATCAAAAAGAAATTATATATGACAAGATAATTAAGGGAAGATAAGAGAATTTAGAGTCCATATCCATGAGATTCAAATGAGGTAAAAAATATATTTTTATAAAATTGCATGGTGAGATAGTCATTTCAAGAACACAAAATGGCCATAGAATCAAATTTTAGTCATTTGAAATTTAGTTAGTGTGGGTGGACACTACAATGTTCACACTAGGGTCAAAGCCATTGGCGTGACCATGCTAAGTATTGAAATATGTTAGGAATTAGAAAAAATAGATAAAGGGTGTGTATTTTATTGAAAGGGCATCTTGATCAAAGGTTTTGGGCTTAGAAATAGGTTAAATAGTTCCTAAATCACATATAACAGAATAGATGCTAAAATGAGTATGCAACATAGAGTGAAGATTCTAAAGTATGTAATTTTTGACCCTACAATACATACTAATGATCTTGTAGGTGATATAAATGCTTATGAAAATGAGTTCTTGTTTCACCATCTTTTACATACTGATGATCATGTTCATATTGGAATGACTACAAAGTGCTCAAGTAATTATTTTTTTACCTATAGCGAGTTTTCTTAGATCCATGTATTGAGAAACCTAAAGAATCACCAAAGTGAATAACACCTTTCCTACTTCCTACCTACCAATGATATATATTTTACTTCTTTTTGTTTGTTTTAATTTTCCTTGTTTGATTCATTATGTTCATTGATAATAAGTGAATGATGCAAAAGACACATTTAATGGTGTATTTTGATACAAGTAGCCATGACTATCTATTTTTGTTTCATAGTCTCTTTTAGTTCCATCTATGGGTTTGGGATGATGCAAAGTAACAAAGTATCCTTAACACGCTTTCATGATTGTGACCAAAAATATATTTGACTTTGTTAATAATTTTATTCTTTACTCTTTGATGGAACCATGTTTGTTGTAATTACTTTTTTTTATCATCCCTTATTAAATCATCATTCCTAAATGTAGGGTTTAGATTATTTATTTGTTGACAAGTTTATAATGTTTTAAGGTATATCTCTTTATATTTCTTATTTCATCTTTTTCATATATCTTGTTTGTTGTGCTTCCCCTATTTCACTTTCATACTCTCTTTTAATATCTTATACATTCATGACACTTGGCATTACTTACACACCACTTCCAGGAATTTATTGATGGTGTCTCTTAAGGTAAGCATTTTTTTCAACTCTACCTTTGGAGAAGATACATGATTCATATTATGGTATACCATAACTTTACATGATCACATTATGTTTTCCATTTTTTTTACATGATGATATTATTTTATGTCATTTCCCTTGTGTATTCTCGTGATGTTATCTTACACCACACATGCTTATGGAATTCCTACATTCCCACATTATACATGTTATTCCTATACTTGCATTTACATGATTTATCTTTACAATATGACTTGTCCTCACACTTGATAAAACTGAGAGCAATATTTTCTCTTCAACCACATGAACTTTTATGCTTAAATTTTTTGACTTAAATAGAAGGGCCAACACATTGACAAATGAGGCCATTAAAATTTTTCTTCCTCCATGTAAATTGAACCCAAAATAGTACTATGTAGCCAATTTGAGGGAAAGAGGGTAGCATATATCCTATACATACACTAGTTAAAGTGACTCTTTCATGGGTCCTACATGGGAAAATTGTTAAAGTGAATCCTTCATGGGTTCTACACCACAAAATAGTTATCCTTTGAATAGGTTCTACACATAAAAAATTCCTAAAGGATTCCCTCATAGGCCCTAAACCAAAAAATAATTAAAGTGGCTCCATCACATGAGTCTTTGACCAAAGTTTTATGATTTCATGGGGACCAACTCAATCACATCTCCAATACTCCATTTTTTATAAACTCAATGTTGTTAGTGTAATATTTTTATTACCTTGGATATGCTTATCCTAAGTATGATTGCAAATATTTATTTGGGTAATTTATTTTAATTATTTAAGTAGGATGAGATAATAAATTGCACATTCTCCTTCTTTTAAGGATTTTTAATTTCCTCTTTATCCTCATAGATTTGGAAACTTGATAAGCAATTCGTTGATATTTTCTTTTTTGTCTTTCCTCATCCTCATCAAATTTGGAAACTATGAGGCTATATACTTATAGCTCTCTTTCCTTCCTATTAAGCTATCAAAGCAAGACATTGTGAAATCTTTCATTTCTCTTAGAGAATAACTCTATTTTTGGTAGTTTGATTATACACCATTTTCATTCACAAATTTATATAATTCTATTCATTGTAATATATTCTATATTACACATATAATTACAAATTCTAACATGGTACGAGTGAAATTAATGCTAGGATAACTATTTAAAGTTTCCATATTTAAAAGATTTAGGAGGGGGCAATAAGCTTTGCATGCAAATTTTCTAAAAATCTAGTGTGCTCTTCTCTTGCATCTTCAAATGATTTGGAGAAATATAAAAGATTAATATAACTTTTTAACCTTTGTGGCATTGCATGTGTGTTCTTAATTATTTTGGTGGTTCTTGCATCATTTTTAATTATTTTGTTATGTATGGAGGCTTGAGAAAGTAAAAAAGGCCTTCATTTCACTTAATTTGGAGATCATATGACACTATAGTAAATAGGATGTTATGTATGGAGGCTTGAGAAAGTCAAAAAGGCCTTCATTTCACTTAATTTGGAGATCATATGACACTATAGTAAATAGGAGTTTGAGGCTCATATTGGGTGAATTGATCATTTATAAGGTACTTTTAAGCTAGAAAAACCATTTCATTACCTCCAAAAGGCTTAAGTATTGCCATTTCCATATAAAAATTATCATTTTTCAAGTTCATGGTCAAGAGGAGGTTGAATTTTTTGGCTTGGCACTATTCATCCATATGATTATAACATAATACTTTTTATACTTGTGCACAATTTTTTTTTGTTGGTGTGCATTACTAATGTCATAAAATGGGTTGTTGATGTCATCACTTCAAAAAAGGGACCCCTCTCCATTACTTGTTTTGGTTTTGAAACACAACTTTGGAAGACCATAATCTAGCCATTGGGACTTGAAATTAGGTGTATTTTTTATTTGGGGTAAAGTTTTATACACTTCATAGTGGTGTTAGCGATTTTTCTATTTGACCCTCTATTTTTTAATTTTTTTTTCTCAATGATTACATTACTCAATTGTGCTTTTTGGAACTTTAATTGCTTATAACTTTCACAAACAAGGTTCTTTTTAGTTGTTATTTGTTTATGATAATATTTTTTGAGATCTATAGAGTGGTACACTTTTTTAATTTTTTATTTTTTTAGGCAAGTTATGGGGTTAGGGTCCATTGCTAATATATAAACAAATGAAATTAAAGGAAATAGATTTAGATCCATGCATGGGGAGCAAAAAAGAAAATGAACTAACTTAGAGGAAAATGATAGGAAAGGGAACTAGTATAAAAAATAAGACTCTAAATAATGATATCTAGAAGAAACATGAAGGGACTAAAAAATATACATAACCAAGAACCCCCAAAAAATAGGTACAGGCCATCACAATTTTTTGGTTGAGCCCTTCCTTCTACTCATAGTAAGAAGGACATCCATGGTCCACTAAGTTTCGTCATCAAAATCATCATGACCTTCCATTTATAGTTTCTCTACTACAAATTTTCAAATCCTATCTTCTTCCTTGGAATGCTGATTTTTGGTTTTGAGATACCAATGGAAGTTTTGGCAATGGAGCACTTCCTTAGAGGGGAAACCACATAACCATAGTTAATGAAATATAGAGTCTCATCATTAAGCTCCTCAATAAAAGGGAAGGTGCTCTTTGTGTTAGAGGAGTCACTAGCTCGTTTGGCAAGTTGATTAATTCCAAGAAATCTTCTGTGGGAGGGTTTTGAGAAGGGAGCACCTCCATAAAGTTGTGGTATCCACAAAAGTCACAAGTTTTGGTAGTGTGTCCTTTTGGGGTTCCAAGAACGCACTTGGATTATGCAAAATGAAATATGCATTTGGAGAGCTAGGCTTCGAGATCCATTTTTTGATGCTATTCATATTGATCTTGGCAACCTATGTTAAGTGCATTCTATGATTTTATGATCTATCATGTTGCATCTAAAGTATATGAATAATAGGCCTTCATTGTTTAATAATTAAGTCCAAATTCCAAAGGAGGAATGATGAACATGATTCAAAATTATGACAAGTAATTTAAATCCAAATCCAAAAGATACTGAAATTGTTCTATTACAATCCTTAGACACTGCCAATATAGGAATTTCACCTGAGAGTTCAAATTGAGAACTTCAACACAACAATTTTAAATCATGGAGTCAATACTCAACCTCTTAAAGGGACTTTGATATTTTCAAAGCTTATAGGGGTATCAACAAATGTCAATTACTTGTACCAACACCATGTTGGATTTTACAATAGTGAGGAACAATTACAAAACAAAATTAAAAGCTACCTCCTTTTGCATTTATAATGTTTGCATAACAAGAAAATACCATGATAAAATATGAAAGAAACATAGCCAAGTAACAATTAGCCTCCAAAGCTTGAAGTAATAAGCAAGAAATAAATACCAAACAATAATAAAGAGAAACTCCAAACACAACGAATGGCTCTTCTTTTGGAACCCCTATTTGGAAAAAAATATTATGCTAAAATATAGCCTTTTCTTATGTGGTTTTTTTGTTGCCCCCAACTCTTACGACAACTTCTCCCTCCTTCTCACACTCCTCTACCAAAAATCCTCCTTTTCTTGTGAAAAATATCCTTCCTCTCTTTCCTACGCCCACACTTCCATGTTCCAATCTCCAGGAAACTCAATTTTGTTTTTAATAACTACTTCCTCCTTTTTATCCCATGCGCCCAATTTTATCCCTTACATTCATGTGGAAACCTGCCTGTAAAATTGAATTGATAACTATTTTGTCTTCCCAACATGGGCCTGCCAAGATTTATGTTTTTGCATATTTTAAAATATGCCTTTATCTCCTCTAGTTGTGGGTATGGGTATGTATTTATTTGCATATATAAGGTTTACCTTCCACGTACCAAAATTTCCCTATTAACTAAATTTATAACTGCCTTTTCGCGTTGCATTTTCTTGATCTCGAAAAACTAAATTCCTAACTGAAATTTGTAACTGCATGTATAAGGTTTGATTTTCATAATTTTCAATTTCAAATTTCCTTCATAACTCTGTGGGTCCCCCTTATTCACCTCACAAGCCAAAAATGACACAACAAAATGCCAAACAAGAACAAAAGAAAATAAAAATTTGGAGACAATGCTCTTGCATCAGGCTTCCCCCGGAGAAAAATAGATCATGAGCTCCTACTCATGAGGTCACCAACACTATGATCATATTTGGAGATTTTTGTAGCTGTTAGCCAAGTGGCATCCTCCAAAGGATGATCCTTCCATTTCACCAAGTACTTGAAATATTCCTTTCCTCGGGTCTTCTTCCGCAATTGCTTCTCCAAGATACACTCAATGTCGATAAGATCCATTTTGGTCACTTGATGTTCTTGTGTGAACCCCAACCTAGGTACCTACAAAACAAAGATAATAAACACCTCAAGTTAGATATTGCAAGTCTAAACAAGGATTCCCCATGAAATCCATTTACAACCTCAAACTAGGAAAGAAAATAACAAAGAACACAATGCAAATGACAAAACAAGATAAAATCCTAATTAGATGTGCAAACTCATGATCCCATGGGGGAATTGGTGCCAATTTGATGTGAAAATTGGCCTTTTCCCAATTCCTAAGATGCAAGCTTCGAATGTTGAAGAGATTGATCCATTTTGTTGATGAAGAATGAAGACTCCAAGCCAAAAATCTGCAAAACCTAACTATGACTCAATGATAATGGATGAAATTCAAGAGATATTTGAGCATGGTAACTTTGCTTGGATTATGGATGATGAAATGAGGATATGAGCATTTTATTTATAGGATTTCAACATGGATGAATGCCCAAATTTGAGCAATGTGGCACTAACATTCATCCAATGATATGGTGCCACTTGTCAAGCTATGAGTGGATGATGGATGTGCAAGATTTGAGGTTTGTGCCAATAAATTCCAATATTTGAAATTCAAATTTGTTGAAATGACATGTAAGAGGGAAGGGAAAATGCAATAAATGCCACTTGGCTCAAGGCAAAGGACATGTAAGATGAATTTATTGCCTTGTTGGATGTACATGTTGATTTAGAATTTTTGAATTCAAATTGAGAGAATATTCCAAAAGATGCCATGTGAGGAAAATAGGGATTTAATAAATGAATTAAATCTATTTTCATGTGCAACTTGCATTATCTAGAGGATGTGACATGAGATGAGGTTAAATTAATCAAGGGTTAATTAATTTAACAGGAGATTAGATGATGTGACCTATTTGACTTAGATTTATGGATTTATTTAAATCAAATAAGAGAGGAATGTGATAAGAGGCTAATTAAATAAAGATTTTGATTTATTTAATTAAAAGGAATGATGTTAGATTAAATCAAATAAGGTTTTAATTTATTTAATTGAATAGATAGAATTTAGAGATTTAATCAAATAAATTGATTATTTAATTAAATAGGGATAATTAGATCAGATGAATTGATTCAATTAAAGAAGAGATTGACTTGATTAGATAAAATGGTTTATTTATTCAAGAGTGGAATATTGATGAATTTAATCAGATAGGGGAATTTGATTAAATGGCTAGACTGAGGGATGATTCCGGAAGAAATGATGTTAGTAAGTCGGGATTAGATGCACGATGTCAATCAGTATATTTTATGTGTCTACATTTTGCCCCTCTTTGAAGCAATGCACTCGTTGCGTTGGTTCAAAGAATAACTGATCTCGATCAAAGCCAAAATTTTTGATATTTAAAAACTTACACCACTGCTGCATGGTGGGAGAAAATATGCCATTTTAATGCCCCCTCGAGAGATTGGATGAAAATTTTAATTTTTTGGGTGATCTCGCGAAAAAAGAGTGACAAAGTACCCGACAAGTCCGAAAGGGGTCCGGGAGGCTAAAAATGTGTCTAAATGCAATAAAATGATGAAAAACAAGCCTCAAACGGACAAAAAAAGGTTCGGGGGTCCAAAACCCTAGTAGGATAGCCATTTAGGGTTAAAAAACCCTAATTTTTAGGCTTAAAAGGGGACCGAGGGGTCACTTTCAAATCATTTTCACACACCTGCTAGCAAACCTTGAGATTCGGGCTCTGACCCTTCAGCAATATGGTGCAACGACGACTTCCCCTTCACATTTCGGACCGGGTTCGAACCTACCAGCGGCCACCTGGCATCGGGGCACCGGTATGTGACCCCTATTGAAGCTTCGTGTTTTCATTTATTGCATTAATTACTGCTTCAAAAGAAGAGCTCGCCTCCAGCGACGCTATATAGCGCCGCTCGGCATTTAAATTGCGCTGCGTCAGGCCGCTTTGAGTCGCAGCGGTGCTATTAGTGCTGCAGCGGTGCAATTTGGAGTTTAGAAACTTCGCCGCTGGGCTCGGGCTTGGCGGGCTGGTTTGGGAAAAGTGCACCGCAGTGGTCCCTTTTCATGCAAACTGCGCTGCAATGGCTCTATTTGGCTCAATTTAGGGGTCCAACATCAAAGTTTGAGGAATCTCAAACTGCGACGCCATCACAAACTATGACGCCATCGCAAACTGTGCCGCTGGGGACGAGTTTGGAGTGTTCGACCAGGAATTTTTCAAAATTTTTAACACGGTGACTTTCCTTGATGCAGGACGGGCCGAGGGAGCTCTACTCTCGGGAGCATTGATCGTGGGATTTGGCGAGCGTCCTACGGGACCTGAGCGACAGAGACCAGGATCGATTGGGAGTCACAAGATTATGGCACATTGCATACGCAGCGCCCGTGCACACACACCTAGGGATGCTATCAGCGCTAGCCGAGAGGTGGCACAGCGAGACATCGTCATTTCATGTCCCCACCGGTGAGGCTACCGTCACCTTGGAGGATGTTTGGCGAATTCTATGATTGCCTATTCATGGCCGATAGGCGATCTATGACATGAACGAAGGACACGAGTGCTGCACCAGAGTCCTTGCCACACGGGACATTATTTACTGTGAGGGGTAGATTGAGCTCGAGCGGTACAGAGTTATCGCACCTCCCTTTTGCTGGGTGGTTGCAGCGATTATTTCAGGTTTGGTTGCCCCAGACAGATGAGGGTGATACTTTAGTCCCGGCTGGGGTTATTACTGGGAGAGGATGGTCCGAGATAGGCCAGTTCGCTTCACATGGGGGCCTGTCCTTCTAGCCTCACTCTACAGGGATTTACATGAGTATGTTTATATGGATGGCAGAGCGCTAGGGGCCAGAGTGACACTACTTCATGTCTGGGCGTGGGAGCACATTTCTGTGCTATGTCCACGCATCATTCCAGTTTCGATGGGTGCAGAGGATGCCCTCATTTTAAGGTACAGAGGCGATGTGTCCTTCACACACACTGGAGAGCATGGGATCCCCTATTGGAGGTGGGTCCTCGACGAGATGCTTGTCTTTACTTGGCATCCATACCTTGGTCGGCTTGGATGGGCTGACGATGCCACTCAGCTCTTTTACTACCGCCAGGATTGATATATGCAGGGGCAGGAGCACACGATGATCAAGTGGTACCTACCTAAGTGTGTGCAGCGTCAGTTTGGAGAGCCACAGGATCGGCCCGATGACGGTTATGTAGCTGTCTTTACACGCAACATGACATAGATAGCATGGGGGCACGGTATTCCTACCTCTAAGGCAGTTGATAGCTTCAGGAAGTTGGTAGCCCGACCGTGGGCTTATGATTAGGGCTTGGCAGATCTAGGGACCACTCAGGCCTACAGAGACTGGTTCAAACCTCCTCTTCGGCTGACTATTCCAGGTGAGGATCCAAAGGTGCGTAGGGGGAGAGGATGAGGGCGAGGACTGAGGGTTGAGATTCGGTAGGATCCACTAGGTGTGCCCCCAGTTCCACCAGGTCATGAGGATGTCCATATGCAGGATCAGCAACAGGATCCACCACGAGATGAGGATCAGCCTTGGGTAGAGCCATATTTTCAGACACAGGGATAGGCAGACGCTCGGGATGCGCTGATTGCACAGCTGCAGGCCCAAGTTCAGGCACTGACAGCGGAGAGAGACCAGGCGAGGGCTGAGAGAGAGCAACTCAGAGTAGAGAGATATCAGGCTATGCAGCAGAGATAGGCTGCAGAGCTATAGGCAACCACTGAGTTAGGCCGCAAGCAACAGATAAAGAGTATGACAGCCTCCTCCTCCCAGGGTACAGTGCCAGTACGATCCTACAGGGATGCTATCCGAGAGATAGAGTACTACTGTCGGGCCTACCATGACACCATACCTAGAGCAGATTGGGTCACCGAGTACTCAAAGCGGGCCAGCCAGAGACCACCAGAGGGTCACGGTGACAGGGGCGAGGGCAGCATTCACAGAGATCGGGCTTGATCTTGATATTATGATGTACTTTTTGTGCCTTATGGGCTCATTTTTGATAGCCCCGATGGGCCTTTTGTACCGATTGACATATATGTACAGCGATCTGATTTATTTTTGTACTATGACAGTGACATGATTGATGATATATATGAGCCGATTTTGATGCAATGTATTGTGTGCTCCTTTATGCATGGATGATTTATTTCTATATGCTTTGCAGTGATGTTTTATGGATGCATTTATTTCTAATGATGTTTATGCAATGATTATGACTAACAGATCTATATTATGCTCACCTATGATATGATATATAATGATGTTGTTTATATGATGGTTTATTTTATGCCAATGCAATATGTGAAATAATGGTATATATAAAATGATATGATCAATGGTATATGCAATGATGTGTGGAATATGCTTATATATGAGATGATTTATGGATGGATGTAATATGATGGTTCAATGAGATGCTTAGAATAACAAAAGTTATTATCCTAAACATAATTATTGATGATGTATGTAATGCAATGATATATTAATGCAAAGTGTGAACGTAATCTGATGATAATGATGTCATTTATGTTATGCAAGTATGTATGCCTAATGAATTAAATGCTTATATACCTATTGCTTATGATTATGCAAAAAATGATTATGAAATGGTTCCTTAGATGCTATGCGATGATTTAGATGGTAATATGAAATGTTTGTGAAATGCAAATGAATGTTTATGCAATGATCAATATAATGCCATGAGATGCAATGTAATGGGTGAAATGCAATGACATGGATGCACCTATTTATGAAAAATGTTTATGATAACCTATTTATATGATGTTAATGCAATGCGTATGTTTCCTATATGATATGCTTATGCAATATGCTAATGATTTGTGGATGAAGGATTGATGGCGATGATGGTGATGATGATCAACTGTCATAGTACCTTGTTAGTGTGGTTAGTAAGAAAAGAAGTCATTTCAACAAGACACAAGATGATGCAAATGTAGATGATGATGATGATGATTACTTGCCGAGGAATTGGGATTTTCAAAGGGCCAAATTTTCTTATGTTTGATAACACACGCGGTACGATGCATCAAGGTATAAAAAACTAGGATGGCGTGGTACTTAGTGTGATGGAATTTGACTCGACAATCAGATAGGAGTATTCTTGTTCACACCTGACATACGAAAACCTTGCTAGGATGCACTTCAGATGTTTCAGGTGGCTCGGGCCAAAACACGGAAAGGTAAACCTATCCCTGTAATAGTCAACAAGTTGCCCTAGACCTCTTCCATACATACCTAACAAAGCAAGTATTCGCTGAGGTTATATTACAAGAACGTCCAACAAGTACAACAGATAAAAGATAATGATCATTGCCCCATTCCTATTTCTCTAAATCCTCTACTTTGGGGTATCATCGAGACGTCCTTGGAATGAGCGCAAAATAAGATAAGTCAAAAGATAAAGACCAAGTAAACAAACAAACTGATGCTCTTTAATACCGCTAACAAAAAAAGGATGTGTTTTCTAAGGATGATAACCAAAACTTATTGCCAAAAGATAATGCCCATTGTAGGAAGGATTCATCCTAGGACATGTTAGTGGATGGCGGCACGTCATGTCATTTACCCAAAGTGTTCTAAGAGATGATTGATATGGGACCAATTTAGATGATGAGCTACCAATACCAAGAGATGACCAACTTGCTTACGTACTGACTTAGACTTCAGACTTGACATTTGGAGTTTTACTTTTTAAGCTGCTTAGACTTGCTTCTAACTGTTTCACCAAAAGGTTGATGATGATGATTAGTTTATTATGAGTGGTGTTATTGCGGGTGCAAGCGATATGAGGTGGATGGATTTTTTCAAATATTTGGATGTTTTTTGGTGTTTTGCAATGTTTTTGAGGCTATTTTTTGGTATTTTTTGAGATTTTTAACTATTTTGATTTTCGAGTTTCCAATGTTTTTGGGATTTTATGAGATTTTGACCAAGAGACTAACCTAAAGACCTATCCTAGGGGTCTCGAGGGTTGGTCAACAGATGAGCCTTGCCTACGTTATATACGCAAAGACCACGTAGTTCAACTGATGACCTGACCGATTTACAGATGACGATATACATGATGAGATGTCAGTTTATTATGACAGACTCCTAAAGGACTGACCTAAATGTCTCAGGGGATGATCAAAGATCAACCTTGCCTATGTTCAAGCTCAGAGATGATGTAGTTTGACAAGATGACCTTGATTTTGACTTTTTGAATGAATTTTTGACCTGTTTTTGGATTTTGATATGTTTTGAATGTTTTTAGATTTTTTGATTTTATGATGTTTTTGGATTTTCTGATTTTCTGATGTTTTTGGATTTTCTGATTTGAGGACTTTAAGAATATACACAAATCTGATCCGATGAGAACATGCCCCCAGCATGATGCAATAGACTACTTTGATAAAGGCAGGACAAACTGACTTTGAGAATGGGCCGAGTAGTACTAGGAGGGACCATGATACGAAAACAAGACCAAGCTAAGGTGCGGATGCGAGTGGATGAGTGATGGATGGATGGAGACTTGAATGCGATGGATGATGGAATTGAAATGGAGGGATGATGCCAAACAAGCCGCAAAGTTCTTGGTGGATGGAAGGTGCTTATTTACACAAGGCGCATGTTTGCCAGGTTTTCATCGAGGTACTTGCCCAAAGTGCCACCAAAGTGGTTTTCTCTAGAGGACGATTTTTCTCTTTACTATTTTTTTGATCCTTTTTTTGATTTTTTTTGATTTTTTTGTTGTTACCAAGACACTTGTTTGCCAGGTTTTCGCCGGAGTAACCATTTTTTTAGGACATTTTCTGATTTTTTTGGATTTTTTGCTTCTATACCTTGAAAGATTTAGACATAAAACCTTTTGAGATGGGAGCTATTCATTGGCTCTTGCAGAGGTTCCCCTTCGGGTGTTGATAGCTGAGATGCCCCTGATTTGTAACTTACTGTTATGACGAAAGGTCCCAACCAATTAGGATCGAAATTGCCTTTGCTACTTGGGTTTGGGACATTCTTCTGATTTTCTTTACAGTTCTCCGACTTGGAAAGTCCCCGCTTCTAATTTTCTTGTTGTAGCTCTGTTTGAGTCTATTTTGATAGACTTGCAAATGATTTAAAGCATCTATGCATCTCTCATCCAATAACTCCAACTCGTTTAATCTTGACACCCGGTAGTCCTCATCAGTGATGAAATTTTGCAATGATATTCTAAGGGATGGGAGCTCGATCTCGATGGGGAGTACGCTCTGATCCGTAGACCAAGGAGAAGGGGCGCTGGTGGGTGTGCGGATGCTGGCTCGATAAGCCCGTGAGGGCGGGATTAAGTCAGATGCTAGTCAACGACCTGCGCTATTGACTATTTTCTTAAGGATTTTGAGGATGGTTTTGTTCATGGCTTCGCTTACACTTTGGGGATAGTATCGGGGTGGAAAAGCGATGCGTATTTTGAATTTCTCGTACAAGTTGCGAACCTCCTGGTTCTTGAATGGTGTCCCATTATCCGAGATAATGGCTTGTGGGACACCGTAACGACAGATGAGATAGTTCAGGATAAATTTTGAGATCTGCTTCCTAGTGATATATGTCATGGGTATGGCCTCTACCCACTTTGTGAAGTATCCAGTTGTAGTTATGATGAACTTGTGGCCATTGGATGAGGTGGGTGTGATTTTTCCAATGAGATCGAGTCCCCATTGCGAAAAAGGGCCATGGTGTGATGATCGGGTGAAGCTCTTGAGTGGAGCATGGATGAGGTCCCCATGTTGCTGACATTGTAAACACCTTTTAGCATGATCATGTGCTTCGCTTTCCATTGTGGGCCAATAATATCCCATCCTCAACAGTTTCTTGGCGATGGTCATTCCACTTGAGTGTGAGCCACAAATACCGTTATGAACTTCGGTTAGAGCGGTTAATGCCTCCTCAGCATTTAGGAAGCACAGTAAGGTACCTTCTATACTTCTATGGTATAGGGTATCACCTAGGATCACAAATATAGATGCCTTTTTGACAAAGGTTCATTTTAGGCTTGATGGTAGGTCAACGGGTATGACTCCTATTCAAAGATATGTATAGATGTCATGATACCAAGGATCGCTAGGGCCAATGATTTCATACACATATTCTAATTCTGGTACCTCGAATGTGGGAACGAGAAGCTGCTCAATCAGAAATTCATATTTCGGTATGTTATGAGGGATGTTTAATAGGGACCCAATTGTTGCCATGGCATCTGCTGCTCTATTGTTGGTTCTAGGAATCTGCTCAAATGTTATGTCAATGAAGGATTCCTTTAGAGTCTCCACCAATTTCTTGTATGGAGTGAGCTTATCATCCTTAGTCTGATATTCATTATTGACTTGATTTATGATCAACTGAGAGTCTCTGTAGACTTTGAGAGCTATGATATTCCATTGCACTGCTATCCTGAGACCTATAGTCAAAGCCTCATATTCCACTATGTTGTTGGTGCAAGGAAATACCAATTTGTATGACTTCGGTATGCAGTCCCCTTGTGGGGTGATGAAGAAAACACCAGCTCCTGATCCGTGTTGTGTGTATGAACCATCGAAGTATAGTTTCCAATGGTCAGTTACATTGAGGTTAAAAATGGATTCATCTGGGAATTTTGAGACAAGAGGGTTCTTAGAATAAATGGGTGCTTCTGCTAGTTGATCTGCAATAACTTGTCCCTTAATGGCTTTCCACTCTACATACTCGATGTCATACTCTGATAATATCATTACCCATTTTTCCATTCTTCCTGTGAGCATTGCCTTTGATAGGAGATACTTGAGGGGATCAATTTTCGCAATGAGCTTTATCTTGTGTGCCAACATGTAATGTCTGAATTTTTGGGATGAAAACACTACGGAAAGGCAAGCTTTCTCAATGAATGAGTAATTTAGCTCATGACTGACCATTGTCCTGCTAATGTAGTAGATGGCCCTCTTCATTTCATTTTCATCATGCTGAGCTAGGAGAGCTCCAAGGGCTGCTGCTATTGCTGACACATATAAGATCAATGGATTTCTTGGGATGGGTGGCATTAAAACTAGTGGTGTCAGTAGATATTCCTTGATTTTGTTAAATGCTTCTTTGCACTTTGTATCCCATTTGTATGCCACTCCCTTGTGGAGTAGGTGAGAGTATGGGTTCTACTTGTCTGCCAGTTGTGCTATGAATCGTCGGATGGATTGAAGTCTACCTTGGAGACCTCTCAATTGTTTTAATGTCTTTGGTGCTTCCATCTTGAGGATTGCTTTCACTTTTGCCAGATCCACCTCGATACCCCTCATGGAGACTATGTATCCTAGCAATTTACCTGATTGTACGCCGAAGACACACTTCTTAGGGTTTAGTCTAACTTTGTATTCCTACAGTCTGTCAAAGATAGCACTTAGGGTTGCTATATGATCTTGTCTTTTTCTTGACTTAGCTAGAATGTCGTTGACATAATCTTCGACTATTTTACGAATCATATCGTGGAATATCAACGTCATGGCCCTTTGATAGGTTGATCCTACATTCTTTAGGCCAAATGGCATCATGTTCTAGCAGTAGGTCCCCCATGGACAAGTGAAAGTCATCTTATGTTGATCCTCTTTTGCTATCATGATCTGGTTGTATCCTGAAAATCTATCCATTAGTGATAGCATCTCATGTCCTGCTATCATGTCCACTATCATGTCGATGTTGGGGAGCAGGAAATCATCCTTGGGACATGCCTTGTTCAAATCTCTGAAGTTCGTACAGATTCTAATGGCTCCGTCAGGTTTTGAAACAGGTACCAAATTTGACACCCATTCTGGATAATCGATTGGTCGGATAAATCCTGCATCTAACAACTTTTTGAGCTTCATTTTGACCAACAAGGCGATTTGAGGATGCATTTTTCGAAGTTTTTGTTTGACCGGCTTTGCTTCTGGATATACTACTAGATGATAGACCACAGTCTCTGGATCAAGTCCCGGCATGTCAACATAACTCCATGCGAAGTTTATTTTCCTTTCCCTTAGGAATGCTGCTAGGAGTTCTTGCTCTTCTGATAATAGTGATTTTGCATAAAATGTGATATGCGGGGTCTCCTCTGTTCCTAGGTTGACAGGATTGCATTTCTCAGCCAAGACTGCTGACTTCTCCTGATGAATGACTCTTAAGGGAAGATTGAATCCTTCATCCTTTGGTGCCTTAGAGAGGTTTTCACCATTGGATACGTCCTTTCTTTTTACTATTTTCTTTTTAGAGAGTGCCACAATGTGGTTTTCACTCAAGGACTTGGATATGATTCTTAGTTTCTCACTTTTGCGATTGAAGGATTCAATCATTTCCCTGTAATAGGCATGTGTGTCCAACTCCATTATAAACCCTACCTTGTGATCTCCATCTAGAACGTTATCCCTCAATCCCATGAATTCTGAGAGCACCTCATCATTTTCGAATGTATCAAGAACTGGTGGTCCTCGTCAGTCATAGTCGATCAGTTGGGGGTACACTAAACGGATCTCATGACTTTGATGGTTTGGTTCAAAGGATAGGGTACTAATCATGCAAAGGGTAGTATCTTTGAATAGCCTAGGTAGATTGGATATGGGGTCCTCATCATCGCTACTACTATAGACATTGGTTATATCAAAGGTATAGTTATCTAGAACATGACTTGTGGATATTAGTAATCATAGTTCTGCTACAGTTGGCTGGCGAGGTTTATTAATTGCTTTAACCAGAGGACTTCAACCACGTATGGTTATACTCGGAGGAGTACATCCAAGGCCAAGATTTGTTATTGGTTGCGTCTCTGGCATGATAGGTATTATGAGCTCATTGTCATTTTGTCCCAGTCTTTGATATCTGTTGTAGCCCATTGCAAGCATCATTTGTAGGCCCTTGCTTCTTTCGTCCATTGGTAATTCAGGTGTTGGTATTTCATCTTGATACATGTGAGATGGATCTGCTTCAATAACCTCATGGCCAAGGTCTCCCTAGCTTGTGAATTCAGGATAGTCTTCAAGGTAGGTTTGTGATGTGGAAGCTTGATTTTCTTGTGGGCGTCCTCGTGATCTAGGAGATTGTGGTAATTCTCCTATCACAAATGCATTGTTAGGGAGCTTGTAGCTTCCACAACCGTCCTCCTGGATGAGGAGCTTGATATCAGAGATGGTGGGGATGGTGGGGATGGTGGGGATGGTGGGTGTCTCTATCACAGAAGTGGATGCGAGAGTGGCGGGGTCGATGTATGGTGTGGATGGGCCCTCATCATTTTTTGGCACTTGGGGGATTTTGTAATACTTGGCTTCAAGATTTTTGCAATATGAAAACGGTTCGGGATCTCCATGGACGATGACCTCCTGTCCATTATGTGTAAATTTCACACATTGGTGGAAGGTTGATGCTACAGATTTCATCGCATGGATCCATGGATGTCCCAAGAGGATATTATATGGCAAGTCGAGGTCCAAGACCTGACAGGTGGTTTCCATGAGCATTGGCCCTACTTGAATAGGGAGTTTAATCATGCCCCGAGACACTCTTTCTTGGTCATCATATGTTCTTATCGTGATGCCCTTTCCTTTGTCGATGGAATCTTTTGATATTTTCAACTGCTTGATGAGGTTGAGAGAACAGATGTTCAAACCTGCACCTCCATCCACCAAGACCCTTTTGATTTTGCTCTTGTGTACAATGGCTTCCAAGTGAAGTGCACGGTTGTGAGATGGTTGTGTGGGGAAATCTTGGTTAGAGAATGTAAGGAGATTAGGCGTTATGATATTTTCGACCATAGCTTGGAATTGCTTCGCATCGAGATCTACGGGGGCAGTGGATGAGGCTAAGCTTCCTCGAGGATCTTTTTATGTGCAGATGAGATTTTTAACAACTCCATGATGGAGATGTGTGCTGGTGTTCGCTTGAGTTGATCTAAGACATTGTAGCCATTAGGAACAGATCTAGATGAAGGAACCCTATTTGGTTGGGATGATCCTGCAATAGGTGACTTTTCCGCCTCTTGTGGTGACTCCACAATCTTCGACATGGGCGCCCTTGATGGTGATGACCATGCAGTCTTCATTTAGGGAGGCAACGACTGATTCATACATATTATTTACATTTGAGTGGGTGCCTTTCCCTTTATCTTTGTTATTTCCTTTGTTACCATGATTCGACATCGGATTCGTGTAGATTTTAAGATCCTGATTTCCCGTAGGTTGTTCCACGTTTATGATTTTCTTATCGATGAGATCTTGGATGATGTTTTTGAGTCTCATGCAACTGTTTGTGGTATGACCTTTGATTTTATGAAATTAGAAAAGTTGATTCTCGTTATACCAAGGAGGTTTGACATCAGGTTCTTGGTAGTTCTCAAATGTAGGGGGCTTGATGAGTTTTTTGTCAATCAACTTTTTCATTATGTCTTCAAGAGGTTCTCCCAAAATGGTGTATTTTCGTTTTGGATAGCTTTTGCATTGTGGTGGTCCCCTTTGGTCATTGAGATTATTGATGGTTGGATTGTTGTTGGGTTGATATGTTGTGTGATGAGTGTTTTGATGTTGTGTTTGGATTTGTGGTGTAGGTGTATGTTGGTGTGGACCACTAATGACCACCTTGGCATCGATGACACCATCATTAGTGATGTTTTTGTTCTTTTCCCACGTGCGAGGTTTATCATTGTAATTTGATGGTGGGAGGTTGTTTTGTTGTTCGTGGTATGATGTTGATTCCGCAGGTTGATTCACAAGGGCTCTTTTGATGCTAAGCACCTTGGAAATTAGTTGATCATATGTGGTGATGCCCTGAACCTTGAGATGAAATGCCAAGCGGCCTTCAAGGTTGGCTATGATGGTGCAAACTTGTTGTTCTTCTGGCATGGTCCACTTGCTCCGATTGGCCTTAGATCACCATCGTTGAAGGAATGAAGCAAAAGATTCATTCTTTCCTTGTTTTAGAGCGTATAGTTCTTTGAGACTGACATCCATTGCAATGTTACATGCGTAGTTCCTAATGAATGCATCCCTAATTTCTTGGAATGTTCTAATGCCTGAAGGTAAGCGAGAGAACCATTCTATAGTGGGGCCTACCAAGCTCCTAGGAAATAGCCGCATTAGATAAGTATCATCGTATGCGACCTCCATGCAATGAACCTGGAATTCCCTGATGTGATCTTCAGGGTTGCCCATCCCTCGATATTCGTCAAATTTAGGGATCTCAAATCCCTTGGGGAATGGTTTCATCTCTAGGCTCCTATCAAATGGATAGGGAAACAAGTTGCTTGGTGTCTTGGTTGTTCCCCCTAATTGAAGGTCAAGCACTTGTTGCGAGAGAAACCTGAGTAGTGTCATCACATCATTTTGCGGATCAGGGGGTGGGATGAAAGTGTTTTGGGGTGTTTCAATTGTTGGTTGGATGGATGGGTTGGTCGGTGTGTTTTTTGATGGTATATGTATGTTCTGGCGAGCGAAGTAGGCTTCCACCTGCTTTTGTATGAACAACGTCTATTGTTGATCTTGCTGTTGTTGTGCTAGGATTTGTGCTTGTTGTTGCGCTTGTTGCTGTTCCAACAATGCTTGCTGTTGTTCCCATAATGCTTGTTGTTGGGCTGCCAATTCTGCTACTTCTTGCTATTCTTGATATTGCTTTAATGCTTGTTGATATGTTTGCAATTGTGCTGTTTGTTGTTGTGCAAGAAGTTGTGCTTGATATTGGGCTTGCTGCGCCTGATATTGAGCTTGCACTTGTGCTGCTGGTTGTTGCAATAGAAGTTGTGCTTGAGTGGCCTTTTGTGCTTGAAATGCTTGCGCAGCTTGGGTGGTTTGTTGTTGTTGTTGCAATAACGCTTGTGCTTGTTGTGCTTGTTGTGTTTGTTGCACTTGTAATGCGGCTTGTGCAACTTGGGCGACTTGTGTAGCTTGAGCAGCTTGTTGAGCAGCTAGGTGTATGACTTTTTGTTTCTGCACTTGTTGGTATCCTCTTTGAAAAGAAGCTTGCAATGCCACATCGTATTGGCTTGATGTGGTGAAAGTTGGTGGTGGTGGAGGTGGTGGTGGATTTGGAATGGTATTAGTGAAGGTGGTGTTGATGTTTTGCGTGATGGATGGTGCTGTTGATGTGATTGGTCCTTGAGAGACCATGCTTTGTGATGCTAAGGGGGTGTTTGATGATGTTGTCATTGCTTGTGCGTTTGTCGTTTGTTGTTGCGATATCAACGACAAGTTTTGAGAGTTTGGTGTAATGCTTTGATTGATATTTGGGTTGGCAGTTTGATTGATACTTGGTAGAGGGGGAAGCCCTAAACCAAGGAGTGGTGCAGATGATAATGGCAATGGTGGAAGTGGTGGAAATGTAAGGGGCACGAGTCCTTGTGAGAATGTCGTGGTGTCGAATATACCCCCTGATCCGAACATATCTCCCTCTTCTTGTGAATTCGTGAGAAGAGGGGTTTGAGGTGTTGCGTGAAAAAATGATGATGATGGATTGTGATGGAATGTGAGAGGAACATTTTTATGTAATGGGTTTTGGGGTATGTTTTGTTCCAATACGGTGTTTTCATCCAAGTCTTGATAATTAACAAGGGGGTGAGTTTTGATAGCATTAGAAAATGCATTTCCCTTATTAACATTGGGTTGGGTTGGAGCAAGAGATGTCGTGATTTGCAGAATGTTTTGCGTGATGTTTTGGGATGGGGGTGTAGATGAAATGGGGATGGTGGATGAGATTGGCGAAAAAGATGCTTCTACTATGGTACTCACATCAAAATCCCAAGGTAACTTGGCCCCTTGCTTTGCTAGCTCAAGCATGTATAACGAAGGGTTGAGTCTCATCATGATGTTGATGATTTTATGATTCTCTAGATTTTGAAGCATTTCAGTCATTTCCTTGCGAGACATTCCAAAGGTAAGATGCTCTCCTTGGTTTTCTTCTTGCGGATTTTGCGATGATGAGAGGGTCAACGGATTACTTGATTCAGCTGGATTCATTTTTGTGTTTGTTTGGCTAAGATCGCTTGAAGCAGGTGTTTCTTTGTTGGCTTCCATACTCTTCTTGTATGGAGATCTAGTTAGAACCATAAAAAAAGGATCAATCTTTGAGAATATGGGAGATGAACCTCTTGATTCTTTGGATCGATCTTTATTTTATGCCCCAAAGTAGAAAGTTTTTAGGATGCCTTGAGGATCAAAGGTGATGATAGTGATGTTGTTTAGGGATGGATGATACGGATGTTCTTGGCTTTTGATAAATCTTGAATGAGATACTAGGCTTCTAGGACTTGCGGATTTTGATTTTGAGATTTTGGATTTAGGATTTTGTCCTTGATTTTGATTTTGATTTTGCTTTTGCTTTTGATTTTTGAACAAAAAGACCCTAAGATGTTGGATGATGATCTAAGGGATAGCTTTGTTCGAAGGATGATGATTTGAATATGTGTGGGGAGAAGGATGCATCTACCCACACCTATTCAAACAAGATGATTGCTTCACTAAGCATATGACGAAGGATTCATCGACATACACTAAGCTAGACAAGATGATTTTGATAAATTTGACTAAGTATATGCAAAAGGATGCATCTACACATGCCTAGCCAAAGGTGATTTTGATAATGTTTTCAAGGATATAGTCTCAATGATTTGGATGTTTTTTGATTTTGCCACAAAGCCTAGTATCAAGGATGATTTCAAGATTTTCTAAAAGGTGATGGTGAGGTGAATTTGTTTTGATGTTTTGGAGGATGGATGAAAAGGATTTTGATATGTTTTGATCCTAAGATGAACCTAAAAAAGGACACTTTGTTTTCCTAGACCTAGGTATTGAAGAGCATGCAAATGCTTCCTAAAGACCTTTGTGATCAAGAAATGATTTCATTTGAACATTCATTTTTGGATTTCCAACCAATGATTTTTTTGCTTTTGGGGTTAGGAGTCTTCAACACATATGAAAGTTTATTTTGCTTAGCTTTGCTTAATGTCTTTATTTTACCAAAAACACTTTCTTCAATTAGGTTTTCAAACTAAGATGTCCAATGTCTTAAATTCTTCAAACCCCACAAGATATGTTATGTGGAAATTCAATGAACTTAAGGCAAGGGTTTTCCTATTGTTTACTTAAGGAGACAAATTGAGATATAATCCAATGTTTAGAAACCTCTAAGGATGTGAATCCCAAGGGAAAGCAATAACATATGGATTAAGTCAATTGCATTTGTCTTCAAAAAGGGTTTGAATTTTGGATGAGGTTCAAGTGTTTGTTTCCATGATG